>MUZC01003544.1:528687-542689 GCA_002072015.1 Radix auricularia | reverse complement strand
TTCATGTTTGTATATGTTGAGCCACTTTTGCTTTGACATGTATTGTTTATTTCATGTTTGTATATGTTGAGCAACTTTTACGTTTGTTTGTAACCGACAGGTTCCAGTCCAGGGACACACCGGTCATCATCTGGTACGGCCTGGACCACAAGCCTGTACCTAAACGGGTAATGTAGGATTTAGTACAAACCTTGATGCATCATTGTTACAATAAGGCAATGAACAATATATTTTAATATTTTAATTTAAAAGTGTGTTGTTTTTTTTCATATCTGAGCACAAGAATATTATTACTATTATTTTGGTATTAGTTCATTGGTGAAAAAATAGATTTTATTAACTGTGTTCCTTTTTATCTTTTTAATGTTTAATCGCAAGTCCGAATGTTAGGCAACAAATGAGGGGGGGAAATCTTCTTAATGTTTGTAATATATTTTTCATGTGTTACTAGAGTTTTCATTATTTGGTTCAACGATGGGCGGCCGTCTTGTAACTCTGGTCGGTTTCCTTTGAATTAAAATTGTTGCATGTTTATTTATAATTGCTGATTCGCTTGTAATAATTTGTGACAACTATTGACAGTTTGGCGGTGTGTTGTCACAAGAGCTGCTGGTGACATTTGTTAACGAAAGGACGGGACTTAACCGCAACGAGGACGGCTCTATGTTAGAACAGGTAAGGGAGGATAATCCAAGAAACGCTACTAAAGGGTAAGCCGTTTCACATAACTGGTTACTCGCTATACCATTGCAAGTGCGACCGGCAATGCCGGGGCCTTACCACAGCGGTCCGGAATGATGTGACGGTGGAAATGCTGGAAGCCAAGTGCTACAGCAACACAGATACCCTAACTGTAAGGGTATTCAAAGGCGACGTTGGCTTTACGGTAACTAATGTCTATAATACGCCCAGGAACCCAATGACGCTTCCAATTGGGGAAGACGTCACACTAAGTCGTACGATAATAGCAGGAGACTTCAATGCACAGTCTCCTGACTGGGGCTACACCGAGCGGAATGCGTCAGGCCGATACATTGAGGATATCTGTATTGGTACGAACCTGATCAGATTGCAAAACGAACACAGCGAACCGACGCTGCTGCACACGGGACACAGCACGGAGTCCCGCCCAGATCTAACGCTAATCTCAGCGGACCTAGAGTCCAGGCATAGACTGGAAGTACTAAAAGAGGTTGGAAGCGACCACCTCCCAATACTGATTGAGTTTGTACTTGGTACGGATAAACCTCGATTTGATAGAAGGCACTGGCAGTTCCGCAAGGCCAACTGGCGGAGATACGAGACCGAGAGCGAGACCAAGCTCGCTCTGCTGGACGTTGCAGGAGGCAACGTGGATGAAACCTACGAGAAGTTTATTGACACAATCCTCGGGATTGCGAGACAGACGATCCCGAGGACAAACGGGAAACAGAAATTCAGGCCCTACTGGGACAGGAGCCTGAACGATTTGGTAAAACGAAGAGCGAAAGCACGGAAAAAAGCTGCCAAGCTGAAGACGCCCGAAGCTCGTAGGGCGTACAACAGATTGACGGCCGAAGTCCGTGCTGCTGTCGAAAAGGCGAAGAAGGCCAAATGGGTCAATACGTGCGAAAAACTCGACCTAGCAGATGGTAGAAAAGTTTGGCGGCTAATCGATGCATTATCTGGTGCGGGCAAAGCTAAAAATCCCAACCCTTTGACGACGACAAAGGGCCAACGAGCAAGTGAAACAAAGCGCGCACGGGCGCTGAACAAACACTTTGCACAGGTGAATAAAAAAGGCGCCAGATCTGACTTTAGCCAAACTATCGACCAAATGCGAAAGGAGGGCACCAGGAGACAAAGCAGGGGCCCCCAAATCGAGGTTTTCGAAGCACCTTTCACGTTGACAGAGTTGCAAACCGCACTCAACAAATGCGAAACTGGTAAAGCACCAGGGCCAGACAAGGTTCACAATGAAATGCTCAAGCATCTGGGCACGACAGGCCGAATAAAACTATTGAGTTTTATCAATCGAACCTGGACTACAGGCACACTGCCGAAGCTGTGGAAAAAGGCCATAATTACCCCAATACGTAAGGAAGGGAAGCCCGGCGAACACCCGTCCAGCTACCGGCCCATTTCCCTCACGTCGTGTGTGGGAAAGGTAGCAGAACGGTTAGTGAACGCACGGCTTTATTGGTACCTCGAGAAAACCAAAAGCATTCCGAAGGCTCAGGGTGGGTTCCGCAAGGGACGCAACCCGATGGACCAAGCACTACGCTTAATTCAGACCATGACAAACGAACTCCAGATGAAGAACCACACAGTTGCGGTGTTCTTCGATCTAAAGCAAGCATACGATAAGGTGTGGCGTGGAGGGCTCCTATACAAATTACAGCAGTTAGGTGTCACTGCTAAAATGTACGGCTGGGTTAAATCGTTCCTCACGGACAGAACGATCAAGACACGGCTTGGAGAAGCGCTATCCAGTGAGGCACGACTGGAAGACGGGCTCCCGCAGGGCTCAGCGCTTAGCTGTACATTGTTCTTAGCCTACGTCCACGATCTACAAGGCATACTCGAGTCCCAGAATGCCATGTTTGCTGACGATCTGGTTATATGGAGTTCGGGAAAGGACGTTGCAACACTGCAGAACCGGCTGCAGCATGATCTGAACCGTATTGAAAATTACGCCAGCCAATGGCGCCTTGAGGTAAATACGGAAAAAACGGTCCACTCCATTTTCACTAATGGACGGAACGCTCTGAAGCACGAGGTGGTGCTTCAGATCTGCGGTAAGAGGCTAAATTGGGACCGGACACCAACGTACTTGGGTATAAAGCTGGACCAAAAACTCCAGATGCATAATCATGTACGTGAATTATGCGCCAAAACCACAGCTAAATTGTCCCTGGTGAAGAAACTGGCTAGCACGAGTTGGGGAGCGGACGCAAGACTACTAAGAGCTCTCTATCTTGGTAGCGTGAGAAGTGCTATTGATTACAGCCTCCCGGTCCAGGCCTTTGCGAGCCGCACGGCTCTAGAGGGCTTGGACCGAATACAGAACCAAGCTCTACGGTTCGTATGTGGGGCGTTACGTACCACACCCACCGCCGCGGTAGAAATAATGTCAAACGTAGAACCACTGGCGATTAGGCGAGAAAAGGCAATCATGACTACGGTGGAGCGATACCGTAGGTTGGAGCATGACGAACCCTGCTACCAACTGCAAGACCGTTGGGTTAAGAGGACAAGACTGAAGAGACCCTCCTTTATGGACGCGGTCCACGAACTTGAAGACTCAGTCCCCCTACCCAAGCTCAGGGAACGAATGAAACTGGTCCCTGCTCGAGGACCACATGAAAGCCTTGACCCGCCTGATATACGTCTGACACTGGCAAATACCGCGGTGACACGGGCCAGTCCCGTCGAGCTCCTGCGAGACGAGACTCTGCGCACAATCGAGGCCTATGGAGACAGCGTGGTAAAAGTCTTCACGGACGGCTCACGTCTAAGAGATGGCAAAAGTGGATACGGTGTACTAATTCAATACCCCCAACCAGGGCCGGACAGCGTAGAGCTGTCGGGGCCGTGTGGATCCACGAACAGTAGTCACGAAGCCGAACTGGACGCGATCCACAAGGGTTTGAAGGAAGTACGCCGTCGTCTAGCTAAGAGAAAGAATTTCCCGACTGTCGTGGTCTTCACCGACTCTCGGTTTTCGCTCGAAACCTTGAGTCGAAGCTCTCTGGAGGCCAAGATAGTAAGTGCCATTCTGGATACAGTAGGTGACATCCTAGCACGTGGCGGCAAGGTGGTTCTACAGTACATGGCTGGACACTGCGGCACGGCCCAATCAGACAGGGTCGACACACTGGCCAGGGCAGGCGCAGCCCAGCCCCAACCCGATAAGCCCTTGACCCAACTGGGGGTCAAGTCGTGGCTAAAAGACCATTTCCGAGAGAAATGGCTTGAGGGCTGGAAGAATGGGAATACGGCCAGAAAGGTATACCAGAAACTGCCGCGACCGAGCAAAAGCGATGCCTGGTGGAAACTTGATCGTGGTAGTCAGTCTCTCATAACTAGAATGAGAACTGACCATTGTCCCATACGAAACTACCTATACAAGTTTGACACTAGAAGGGAACTGGCCTGTAGGTTGTGTGGCTACCCGGAGGAAACGGTGACCCATGTGCTAGAGAGTTGCCCCGGGTTGGACGGGGCTTTATTTGGTGAAGTTGCAACACCTGCAGAGGACTACCTCTACGGCGATGCCCGAATGCTGAGGCTCGCCTGCGAAAAATTGAACCGGGTTTTAAGAGCCTAACGGCTCAACCCAACAGAGAATGAACATTCATTCATCAGGAGGGAGGCTATGTGTGGATAGAGGGATTCACGTTGGAGATATTTTTGTGGATAGAGGGATTTACCTGAGGGGATCTTTCTAGATAGAGGAATAGATAGTAGTTGAAAATAAATTGAAATAATGAAAGATCTCTTTCTATTAAGTTTGTGCTTAAATATATGTTTAATTGAACATTAATTTATTCCAGTTTACCTAAATTAACATAACTTGAACATTATTATATCTTAGTTCTGCTAAACTATAATACGGTAACTTCAATGGGTAACATCCGACACACGCGTTTAGTTAAATTCTTCATAACACAACTAGCGCATTGTTTGTTTTTTGTTTTTTTGTTTTTTTTTTTGTTTTTTTGACAAATATTTTTATGTTGATGTTATAAATTTGCGGTGTCAAAGAGTTATTTGAATTATTAATATAATTCAGGGAAGTCCTGAACTTTTTCAGAGGTGTAACATCGGGAATAGCAGTACTTAACATTCTTATACGGTGCCATCCTTATATTACGTCCGCAAGGATTGGAAAGGGGGGGGGGGTTATACCTCAACGGCATTTTGCTTACGGGTGCCTACAGGGGAGAGGGGAGGGGAGGGGGGTTCTCGTGGAAAACAAATTTAACTAAGCCTAGTAACGTGAAGCGCTACGGCTGCAACCGGAATTCGAGACCAACTGATGTGCAAATATGTTTTATATTTTTATGCAAATGAAATTCCAAGCTTTTTATTACTTGGAAGTTATTAAGATTTTAGTCAAACCAAACGTTCACACATTACTCAAATTAGTACCTCAAAAATATATCCGTCTTATTTATATTTTCACCTTTTAAAAACAAGTAGAGGTTTCTCTTTCGCTCACTTGGTCTCAGCATTTATATATACACAATGGTACGGCGATTTCACTAGTGATTTTGCTCTATTTTATCAGTTATTGTATGAAGTGTTCACGAAAAGCAAAATATTATTATTTTTAAAAAAGGGGGTCGTTGATAATTGATTTTGGTCGATTTTTTTTACCCCCCTCCCCCCGGTTACACTTCGTCACAATAAATAGAAGCCCCTCCATTATGACGTCACGAAGCTTCGACACTCCCTCGAAAAGATATATGTTGGTAAGCACCGCTACCGTTGTTGTTTAAGGCGTCATCACTCGCAACAATACTAACGACCCTAACTGTTTGACATCTCCAGGCCGGACGTGTGCCTGAAATCGATGAAGTTATCGAAGCAAACCTGGACCGGCTGATGAAGGCGCAGGGTCAAGACTTAGTAAGTTAGAAACTGGATCATTTCAGGCTACACGATTTCTTATTTATCTTAGTAGTTGTATGTATACATGTCATGACCTCGTGTGTTTTGTATTCTTTGTGTTCACTAAGTCAAAGATTGTCATTTTTAAGATTATAATCTCATTATTATTTTTTTTCTCTGTTTCATAACTAATTGGTTATTTTTTAAAAAGATTTTGAGCTTTTTTCTTCTATTTCTGATTGTAGGAGTGAGCTGGTTGTTGGTCTAGCATACATCTTTAATTCAACAGACATGTATTATTTGTTGCTTGTTTAGAACTGTAGAGTATATTATGTCGTTTGTATACACCCAGAGGCGTCACTGGGGGTTATAGCGGATGGCTCGAAGAGCATCGGGTGATCATATCAGGGGTGATACGAAAGGGTAAAAAAATATGTATGTTCCCGTTATTTAGCGCTGACAGACCCATATGGGGTCTATGGGGTAGGTCGTTAGGGGCTTACGCAGTGAACTATCGCAATGGGTGACACCAACACTTGTGACGTCTCTGTATACACCTGTACTTTATAATGCATTCATCTTTGTCTTTTATTTATACATCTATAAATGTATGCATTCAAGAGTATATAATATTAAACTTCAACATTCATGAGATGCACGACATAGAAAATAACCAGAAAGAAACATCATGTAGTTCTATTATATTGATTTAGAATTTTGAGCGAAGTTTCATAGATCATATAAACCACGCTTGTCTCTCTTCCAAACCAAAGACCATTTTATAGACTACGAGACCATTTGAAACAACCGCTTGGGTTATTGTTCAGTAAATGGAAAGGACGTAAACAGGGTAAGGGTTAGCCTGACAGGACGTAACAAAACAGCGAACGTTTCGGCAAAGAGCCTTTCTGAACGAACAAACAATACACAAATAAAACGAATATACAAAATAAAAACTTAGCTGCGGTTTAATCCAGAGAGTCAATGAGTGGGTTATTGTTACTTTTGTAGGACAGGTGGAAGTTTTTAAATCGCAATACCTGTTCGCTAATCAATGGTCTTATGAGTAGACGCAATCGAGCCGAAGAAAAGCAATTACCTTTGTAACTGATTTCATGACACGTGACCCTAGAGCTCCACTATCTAGATGTAGGCAAAGTCATATAGATCTAAGTGTTTACGGAGTGTCAGTGAAGATATATCCGAATGGAGTCTCACTCCGTGATCCTATCTCTACACACAGCACGTTCAGAAACACAGAGACTTAGACACATAAAAAGCCATTAAACATCTTTGTCATTAACACATTCACTTTTGTCTCAACAGAAAGAGATCGCCACGAGTATTTTAGCCCTCAGAGAAGAGATTGACTCTCATCATCACGAGTAAGTGATCAAATCTGTCCTAGTAGTATCAAATAGAGAGATGGCCAAGTGTGTTCTATTTAAACAGGCTAATGTCCAGATAGTTGCTGCAATATAGAAATATAAACACATACATATACATAATATATATATACATATACATATTTATATGTAAATACTGGATTACGCTGCTTATCGTCCCCTTTAGACAATCCGCTAATTCTTACAAAAACAACCAAAAGAGTCTTTCTTTTTCTCTCAATGTCTTTCTTGTTTCAATCCATGAATGTATATGTGTTGGTGTATGTCACCCACAGCATGTTGGACTATTATCTGTACATCATAGACAACATCGCACTGGCCGGAAACACGAGGATCCTCCGGGAGATGGTCAACGCCGTTGATGGTGCTCTGTTTGGAAACGAAGGCAAGTTGGATTACTTCCCCTTTTCTTTAAGTCATTAACTGTTCGACATAGTTGGTTCCTTTCTTCTGAACAACGCCATATGTACTTTTTGTAGACAATATGTTTAGGTTCTTTTGAATTCCACATACGTCTAAACAACAAATTGTGGCTTAAACTGGTCCGTGCTACATTATTATCTTTACGTCTTTTTAAAGAAAAACAATAATATCACCATGGCCGACAACAAACTTTTGGAAAACTTTGAATTCCAACCGAGTTAATGAATTGGTTGTATGTTTGTACATTATTGGTTATAGATGGTTCACTTATCATTATTATTATTATTATTAGGGCTGTCAATATTGTTTGAACAAATGTGCCCGGGGTCTCGCTTGAAGCGCCTCATAATTGTGGCCGTCAGGCCCGCTACTTGCATTACTCTTTTTAAATTTATTTATATTTTAATGTTGTTATTTTTGTTTTAAGTATTGTGTGTGTGGGGGGGGGGGGAGGTTGAGGGGAGAGAGCACCTAATAAAAGTCTTTGAAAGATAAAGTTATTTTTGTCATTTAAAATAATTGAACGACTGAAATATTATTTTAAATCCCAATAATAGAGTTTTTTTTTTGTTGTTGTTGTTGTTTTTTTTTTAAATTATTGTCGGAATAGGTATGGAGGAAGGAGGGAGTTGGGGAGGGTGGGCTACCAATAAAAAAATATAGGCTCTTCTCAATCGATAACTCAAATTTATTTGTGTATTTAAAAGCAAACGCCAAGGTCGTCACTGTCATTTCCCGCCATTCTTTATTTGAATTCAAAGAAGCAAACACAATAATTATTTTTTTAATTTTGCAAAAGGTGCATCAAAATACATTGTGGTTTGTGAGGTTTGTATTTGATTTCCTTTTTACAGTTATTTCTTTTAAAGCGTTTTCATGTTTAAAGTATTTTATAGCATATACTTCAAGCGAATAGTTTTAATCAAATGAATTAATCGCGAAATAAAATACGAACTCAGAACAGCCGCAGTTTGACCAGCACTGCTATAGACATTGCAGTCAAATTTTCATTGGTACCCGGGCGCAATTGAACTACTTGGGTTACTGCTCAGCAACGGGTACCGGGTTCTCGCGTAACCGTTGACAGACCTAGTTATGAATATTTATCTACAACGGACTTTGGGATTGCTACATGATAAATATTTAATTTAAAAAAACTACAACATATATATAATTTAAATTCTGAACTATTTCCTTATAGAATATCATACACAAATAAACAACTGGCTTGCATATAAGGACTTTTTAATATCGCTTGACCTTTAAGGACTCTCAGATTTGATTTCGAGACTACTGGACTACGTGCCTCATTTTCATATTAAATGCACTTCAAGGGGGAGCAAGTCTGGCGATACCTTGCACAAGAACGTTATTATTTGTGTTATCTCCCATATCTATATTCCCTGCTCCTTACAAATACAATGGACTATTCATTCCACAAAGTTTGTTATTGAAAGAGCATTAAAGACGTTCTCAGTTAATAATCTGTATGTTAAAACACTTGCCGACATAGCTTACATAGAGATTGAAAGGAGCAGATTTAAAATATTAATTATTAAAAGAAATACCTATTCATTCAATTAACATGTGGGAAATCCTAGTTCCACTGAACATTCCTACAAAGTTATCACCAATTCACTTCCATTTTATCCTATGTGAAAATCCTCCAGTCCACTGAACAATTAATTCTTTATAAAATACGAGTAGTAAAGCCCGTCCAAGGACGGTCCACCGTTGTTTCGGTGGCATGTTGCACCTCCCCTCAAACAGCCGTCTCGACCGGCCGTTAATTAATGTATATCACGTAAAACAAAAAAGTCATTATGGTTATAATAAATAACCCGTAAAAACGAAGCTTTTGACTAGAAATTCCAACGCGTACCGCTCATTTCTGGTTATTGTATTTTACTTTTGATATATTTTGTGTAAACTTATTAATATTAATTTAATTTGATTTAAAAACTTCCTTAGTACACTGATATCCGGATACTATTAGGATCTGTGATAAGTATTTGCCGAATCCAGATAGTGGCGAAAATCTCAATATCTGGTCCGGCTATCCAGCATGCCGGATATTCGGCCGTCCCCTAGTTTATTACAACAACAGGAATAGCATTTAATTATATATGTGTTTATAATTATCTCTATATTAGAAATATTTGACTTGGGCCATCGCTTTCCACGAAAACTTCACACACTAATTGCAGAATTATATTTAGAATTTTTAATTAATAAAGAAATATGAATCATAACAGAATTTAAGAAAATTCACAACTTCATTTACACGTTTAAAAAAAAGCAACTAAACCCCTTGCATCGTGTGACTATTGTAATGAAACATTTTTTTAACGTATTTATCAAACAAAGAATGTAGGCTAAAAATTTAAAAAAAACAGCTCAATTTAATATAAGTACACGTGAATGTGCGCACCGTAGTTTAACAATAAAAATATATTTTAAAGTGCACCGCTCAAAATTAAGTCTTGGAAAAAATTCCTGAAAAAAAACAAACAAACAAACTAACTCGCTTTGAACGTCCGCGTAAACTTGTTCAATATGAGATGTGTTTCTGATTGGCTGTGGGAGTCTTTAGGAGTTTGAGGGACCAATCTCAATTGCCGCACAGAAAATTGCCTTTTATTATATAGGATAATCTATATCAAATAATTTATCTTTCAAATCATGGAAACTGTGTGATTTTAATATTAAAATTACGCGAAATTGACCACACATAACACGCTTTTAAATGATAGAAAATTGTCTCTCAGCTAGACTAGCTGCCTTCCGTGTTTAAACTCTAGACAGTTTGTGTCAATGACAGAACTTATTCACTCAACATCATATGCCAACATTATATTAAAAGCCATATTTTAGCATCATGTCAATTAGTGGATCACCTATCAGCCCAGATTATTTGAAAGCTTATTAAAGATTTTTGCTTCATATGAACCCTAATCTAACTACCAAAAAATGTAACATTTTTAAAACATATGACAACCACAATTTTAAAACTAGGCATACAGTCTCATATTCTTACAACATATTACAACTACACATAGGTTTCCATATTTTTACATCATATTACAGATATTTACTTCATATGACAGCTACACATAAAAATCCACATTTTTAAATTTTTACATTTATATCTTCTAATTATTTATTATATTCCATAATTTATATTATATTTTAAAACTGCATTTTATCCGACATTTTATGAATATTACAAATTAAGTCTTTTCTCATATTCTAAACCATATCAAAACATCCAGTATCCAGTAACATTTTAGGATTTTAAAACATATGACATTATCATATGCCAACCTAGATGTCAATATTATAATTTAACACATTTTACCATAGAACTCCTGTTGCAATGGTTGGCATTTTAATGGTTTTATATTTATTGTTAATTTAATTGTGTGTGAAACTTTATTTTAGATACTTTCACCACGATCTGCATCATTTCTTATTAATGATTGTTTCTCTTTATTTTAATCCACAGTATCTATTCTATGTTGAGATACCTTCACCAAGGTCTACATCTTATGAGATTCTATCAATACTTTAATCCATGCCATCTATTCTATGTTGAGATACCTTCACCAAGGTCTACATCTTATGAGATTCTATCAATACTTAAATCCATGCCATCTATTCTATGTTGAGATATCTTCACCAAGGTCTACATCTTATGAGATTCTATCAATACTTTAATACATGCCATCTATTCTATGTTTGAGATACCTTCACCAAGGCCTACATCTTATGAGATTCTATCAATACTTTAATCCATGCCATCTATTCTATGTTGAGATATCTTCACCAAGGTCTACATCTTATGAGATTCTATCAATACTTTAATCCATGCCATCTATTCTATGTTGAGATACCTTCACCAAGATCTACATCTTATGAGATTCTATCAATACTTTAATCCATGCCAACAATTCTATGTTTCAGACGTCTCCACTAAAACACAGGAGTCCCTGAAGAGACAGAAGAACATACTCAACTACTTTAAGTACCTGGAGAAAAACTACGTGCCTGAGGAGAAGAGGAAGGCGCAGAAGGAGAAACAGGAGAAAGAGGAAGCTAAAAAGGAAACTCTGAAACACACTATCGAACATGGTCACATCCACACAGAGTTATAACGCCGCGCATCATAGAGACAGTTGTTACAAGAATTTCTTGAGTTGCCGCATAGTGATTGTTGTCCTCAAATGTCGTGTGTTATTGTGGTTTATGTTAACAATGTCTTGTGTTGTGGGGGTTTATGTTAACAATGTTTTGTGTTGTGGGGGTTTATGTTAACAATGTTTTGTGTTGTGGGGGTTTATGTTAACAATGTCTTGTGTTGTGGGGGTTTATGTTAACAATGTTTTGTGTTGTGGGGGTTTATGTTAACAATGTCTTGTGTTATCAGTTTTTCTATGATTACAGGTGAAATTCGTGAATGTGTCCACTGCACGTAAAAGCCCTTGGCGTGAACCATGTACGTCTTGTGTTGTTGTTGTTTATGTTAATTATGTCGTGTGTTGTAGTGGTTTATGTTAGCAGTGTCTTGTGTTGTTGTGGTTTATGTTAACAATGTCTTGTGTTGTGGTGGTTTATGTTAACAGTGTCTTGTGTTGTTGTGGTTTATGTTAACAATGTCTTGTGTTGTGGTGGCTGGTGTGAACACCTCATTGAATTGACTAGTGTCGACATATATCATTGTTTCTTGCACAATAACGTGTACTGGGTGAACAAATGCAAGGAGTGGTAGAAAGGGAGAAGGTGCACTTTACGAATTAAATAGAGTTATTATGAGTTTGAAATAAGTAACCCCGCATGTTACACCCAAACATTTGGAGCTATTATAGATAAGCCAAGAGTTACTTCTGACTGAATAAATAAAGCCGAAGCACTGGGGTTGACGTATTTACATTTAGTTCTAGAACATAGAGTGTGTTACATTAAATTTAACAATATGTACTTTTCAAAACATCAACTTATTATTCGATTATCTTCTACAAAAATACTTAATCCCAAATGACAAGACCCTAAAACATCAAGTGGGTTTGTGTGTAAGGGGTGGGTGGAGTCAAGTTAACAATCTGTTGCACCTCTTTTACTTCCCAATGTTTGCGAATTACCATCACACATTCAAAAATAATGTATGTATGTGCAGTTTTTTGCATGTCATGGAAAGGTTATGCGTTATTTGCTGGTGAACCATTTATCATTGTTTTGACGTCTTTTTATGACATACAAAACGTTATTCATTAGTTGCCTAGCGGAGCTTTGTACGATTATTATTTTGTGTTTTTATGCCTTACAATTTCCTAGCGATACTTGGAACAATAAAAACGTAATCTCTAAAAAAAATCTTTGTTAGTTCTTGAGGTTTCATTTTGTTCAGTTAAGTATTAGAAATAGACTACATGACTAACAACACTACTGAAAAGTTAACTTTTACTGCTTTACTTTATTAAAAAATATTTTTAAAAAAACAAAAAACAAAACAAAAACACTCAGTTTCATAAATATATTTGAAGTGTGTTTAAATTTATTTGAATCTTTTAGTTAAAACTCTATTATGACATTAGACAGGTGCGATGCTTCATTAAAAAAATGTTTTTTCAAGACAGCATTTCCTCTGGTATAATTTGCTTATCTTTCGTTTTTTAATTCTTTAAAGCCAAAGATTAACATTACATAGCATTTGTTTATGATTTTTTAAAAGAACAGGCACTTAGGTTGTAGTTAGAGTGTGGTTAATTAATTAAAAATAAATGTTCTTGCTACAGTTATTCGTTGGAGAGTATGAGGCTCTTTGTAACAGCCAATGAATGAAGAGGATGTTTGTGTTATGGCATGCCAGGAGCCAATGATATCGCTTGCTTCATTCACCACTATTATCACGTGAAACAATGGTGGAATTAACCCAACATGCAATCTGCTTCCTGTGTTGAAAGTCTGAGAGATAGTTTACTCCCGCTACTGGCGCCAGCGCCATTCCCCTCTCCTTGTCCACTACCCCCTTTATTTTACACATGCTCTTCTAATCTTTGAATAAAATCATTCCGAATTAGGAGGAGACCGTCTGATATAGAACATTTACACCTCTTGGTGTTTATAAAAGTCATGTCAGAAATGAGTAGCTTTCTTTCAAAATAACGACATCCGCGGCACAATTGCTGGGTTATATTGGTAGCTGGTGTGTATAAATATAGTTTTCATATTTTGATCAAACGACCAGGTCGTGTGGTCAGTGTCAGTGGTCAATAAGGCCTTTGTCGTTAAATTAGCCATGACGTCATTTTAGAAGGTCAATTTTGACATCCGTGTGGGCGGTCAGTTATTAGTCATGGAATCCGTGTGGGCGGTCAGTCAATAGTCATGACATCCGTGTGGGCGGTCAGTCAATAGTCATGGAATCCGTGTGGGCGGTCAGTCATTAGTCATGGAATCCGTGTGGGCGGTCAGTCATTAGTCATGGAATCCGTGTAGGCGGTCAGTCATTAGTCATGGAATCCGTGTGGGCGGTCAGTCATTAGTCATGGAATCCGTGTGGGCGGTCAGTCATTAGTCAT
>MUZC01003544.1:491156-528443 GCA_002072015.1 Radix auricularia | reverse complement strand
GGCGGTCAGTCATTAGTCATCTCATCCATGTAGGCGGTCAGTCATTAGTTATGACATCCGTGTAGGCGGTCAGTCATTAGTCATCTCATCCATGTAGGCGGTCAGTCATTAGTCATGACATTTTTGTAGGCGGTCAGTCATTAGTTATGGAATCCGTGTGGGCGGTCAGTCATTAGTTATGGAATCCGTGTGGGCGGTCAGTCATTAGTCATGGAATCCGTGTGGGTGGTCAGTCATTAGTCATGGAATCCGTGTGGGCGGTCAGTCATTAGTTATGGAATCCGAGCTGGCGGTCAGTCATTAGTCATGGAATCCGTGTGGGCGGTCAGTCATTAGTCATGGAATCCGTGTGGGTGGTCAGTCATTAGTCATCTCATCCATGTAGGCGGTCAGTCATTAGTTATGACATCCGTGTGGGCGGTCAGTCATTAGTCATGGAATCCGTGTGGGTGGTCAGTCATTAGTCATCTCATCCATGTAGGCGGTCAGTCATTAGTCATGACATAGGTGTAGATGTTCAGCAAGGCCACCAGCATAAAACATAAATAAGGAATTAAAGTTGTGTGGTCAATGATAATTTCTTTGACTGTGCAGTATGTGCCCACATACATTACTGAGTTTTTAGTTTTGGTTTATGTGAGCAAATATTTTTTTTATTGATAAAGCTTAATATCATTGTTTCATTTTTACTTAAGGCACAAGTGATGTCCCCTTTATTTAATCAAATGAGACTAGCCTCCCCATCAAATCATTTTTACTTAAGGCAAACCTCAAAAGTGATGTCCCCTTTATTTAATCAAATGAGACTAGCCTCCCCATCAAATCATTTACGTTTAGTCACCTAATTTCAGAATCGATTGCCACTCCCTCCATCATATCATCTTCTTTTTCTAGAAACAAGCCATCATACAAAGCCTATTGCTACCCATTTCATCTCAGCTAATACATCAGATCTCAGCAGCTATTGACACTCACTCCATCTCAGCACATACTACAGAACTCAGCAGCTATTGACACTCACTCCATCTCAGCACACACATCAGATCTCAGCAGCTATTGATACTCTTCATCTCAGTACATACATGAGATCTCAGCAGCTATTGACACTCACTCCGTCTCAGAACATAATCAGATCTCAGCAGCTATTGACACTCAATCCATCTCAGCACATACTACAGATCTCAGCAGCTATTGACACTCACTCCGTCTCAGAAGCTGCCCAATCTAGTACCCAGCCATATGTTGCTACCCACTCAGTCACTGCAAATTTTGCTACCAACTCTATCTCTAAGCATGCTGGTAGCCAATATTTATTTGAAGTACGCTAACGCCTTGAATGTTGGCATCAGTAACGAAGACAACTTGGAATTGTGGGGGGCGGCTGGCGTTGGGTGAAGCTAACAACTAGAATAGCTGCTCTTGTCATAAAAAACTCACAATGCTGATTTAAGCATCAAGACAATTCAAAGTGATGCGGTAGCCAACAAGACAACCCGAATGGTAGCTGTAGCCAACAAGACAACCTGAATGGGAGCTTTAGTCAACAAGACAACCCGAATGGTAGCTGTAGTCAGCACGACAACCCGAATGGTAGCTGTAGCGATCATGACAACCCGAATGGTAGCTGTAGCGATCAAGACAACCCGAATGGTAGCTGTAGGCAACGAGACAACCGGAATGGTAGCTGTAGCCTACAAGTCATCCCGAATGGCAGCTATAGCCAGCAAGACAACCCGAATGGTAGCTGTAACCAACAAGACAACCCGAAAGGTAGCTGTAGCCAACAAGACAACCCGAATGGTAGCTATAGCCAACACGGTCAACTATGTGATAGAAGCAGAGAATGTGATTCCCTGACAGCTAGGAACAGACCCAGTCGAGAATCGAAATTGCGAGGTTAACGAAATTAGCCAGACGGCCGTTATTGAATTTTTCCTATATCGATCCAGGGTTATAATCTCGGAAATATTGATTTGGTTCCAAAGCATATCGATACGATATTTCTATAATCTATTACAAACTAAACTTTTGACAACGTATTTTTTTAAATTTAACTTTTTTCATGGTTTCTAGATTCTTGTTAAAAGGCTGTAAGTATGCAGTGAAAATGTTGAAGTACTTACGATATATCGTTAAAGTTAATTTCTTGATTATTTCATCAATAGATACTTTAAATTGTGTGAACACAATGTGCAAAAACAACCCATCGATGTACAACCTAATCTGCAACCCATCCCACGCAACAACCAAACTTAGAAAACATATATTTTATAACACAACCTGCTACACATCCAACAACACGGTCTATAGTACAAAATAGCCTAATACACATCAACCAACACGGTCATTTAGTACAACATAGCCTAATACACATCAACCAACGCGGTCTATGGTACAACATAGCCTAATACACATCAACCAACACGGTCATTTAGTACAACATAGCCTAATACACATCAACCAACACGGTCATTTAGTACAACATAGACTAATACACATCAAACAACACGGTCATTTAGTACAACATAGCCTAATACACATCAACCAACACAGTCTATAGTACAACATAGCCTAATACACATCAAACAACACGGTCATTTAGTACAACATAGCCTAATACACATCAACCAACACGGTCATTTAGTACAACATAGCCTAATACACATCAACCAACACGGTCTATGGTACAACATAGCCTAATACACATCACCCAACACGGTCTATAGTACAACATAGCCTAATACACCTCAAACAACACGATCATTTAGTACAACATAGCCTAATACACATCAACCAACACGGTCATTTAGTACAACATAGCCTAATACACATCAACCAACACGGTCATTTAGTACAACATAGCCGAATACACATCAACCAAAACGGTCTATGGTACAACATAGCCTAATACACATCAAACAACACGGTCTATAGTACAACATAGCCTAATACACATCAAACAACACGGTCATTTAGTACAACATAGCCTAATACACATCAACCAACACGGTCTATAGTACATCATAGCCTAATACACATCAAACAACACGGTCATTTAGTACAACATAGCCTAATACACATCAAACAACACAGTCTATAGTACAACATAGCCTAATACACATAACCCAACACGGTCATGTAGTACAACATAACCTAATACACATCAACCAACACGGTCATTTAGTACAACATAGCCTAATACACATCAAACAACACGGTCTATAGTACAACATAGCCTAATACACATCAACCAACAAAGTCTATAGTACAACATAGCCTAATACACATCAAACAACACGGTCTCTGGAACAACATCGCCTAATACACATCAAACAACACGGTCATTTAGTACAACATAGCCTAATACACATCAAACAACACAGTCTATAGTACAACATAGCCTAATACACATCAAACAACAAAGTCTATAGTACAACATAGCCTAATACACATCAAACAAAAAAGTCTATAGTACAACATAGCCTAATACACATCAAACAACAAAGTCTATAGTACAACATAGACTAATACACATCAAACAACAAAGTCTATAGTACATTATAGCCTAATACACATCAAACAACAAAGTCTATAGTACAACATAGCCTAATACACATTAAACAACAAAGTCTATAGTACAACATAGCCTAATACACATCAAACAACAAAGTCTATAGTACAACATAGCCTAATACACATCAAACAACAAAGTCTATAGTACAACATAGACTAATACACATCAAACAACAAAGTCTATAGTACAACATAGCCTAATACACATCAAACAACAAAGTATATAGTACAACATAGCCTAATACACATCAAACAACAAAGTCTATAGTACGACATAGCCTAATACACATCAAACAACAAAGTCTATAGTACAACATAGCCTAATACACATCAAACAACAAAGTCTATAGTACAACATAGCCTAATACACATCAAAAACAAAGTCTATAGTACAAAATAGCCTAATACACATCCACTAACACAGTCTATAGTACAACAAAGCCTAATACACATCAAACAACAAAGTCTATAGTACAACATAGCCTAATACACATCAAACAACAAAGTCTATAGTACAACATAGCCTAATACACATCAAACAACAAAGTCTATAGTAAAACATAGCCTAATACACATCAAACAACAAAGTCTATAGTACAACATAGCCTAATACACATCAAACTAGCCTAATACACATCAAACAACAAAGTCTATAGTACAACATAGCCTAATACACATCAAACAACAAAGTCTATAGTACAACATAGCCAAATACACATCTACCAACACAGTCTACAGTACAACATAACCTAATACACATCTAACAACACGGTCTATACTTTTGATACATAAAAACAAAACCATAAACACCACGAGACCTAGACGCAATACCACAGCGCCCTACTACAAGACCAAACGCCTATACCACAGTGCCCTACTACAAGACCAAACGCCTATACCACAGTGCCCTACTACAAGACCAAACGCCTATACCCCAGCGCCCTACTACAAGACCAAACACCTATACCACAGCGCCCACACTACAAAAGCTAGACTCTATACCCCAGCGCCCACACTATAAGAGCTAGACTCTATACCCCAGCGCCCACACTACAAGAGCTAGACTCTATACCCCAGCGCCCACACCCCTCGACTCAAGCAATCTCTAAAGAATAAATGACAGGCGTGGGGCGGCCAATGGTCTCCATTTCCCAGAGGACCTCCTGACGTCATCAAAATGCTCTGAATTCAGAAGAGAGAGAGAGAGAGAGGTTGATAAATATTAGGTGGCCTAGATCTCAGGAAGTCCGACTTAAGTGAGTCCATTAGTAGTTAGGGCCTTATCTGACACAAGGGATTCTTTTAGTAGTTAGGGTTTGTCTGACCTGTGTGATTCTATGAGCAGTTAGGGCCTGATTGACATCAGTGATCCTGTGACCAGTTAGGGCCTGTTTGACATCAGTGATTCTGTGAGCAGTTTGGGCCTGTTTGACATCAGTGATTCTATAAGTAGTTAGGGCCTGTTTGACATCAGTGATTCTGTGAGCAGTTAGGGCCTGTTTGACATCATGCCGTTATTCTATGAGCAGTTAGGGCCTGTTTGACATTAGTGATTCTATGAGCAGTTAGGGCCTGTTTGACATCATGCCATGATTATATGAGCAGTTAGGGCCTGTTTGACATCAGTGATTCTATGAGCAGTTAGGGCATGTTTGACATCATTGATTCTGTGAGCAGTTAGGGCCTGTTTGACATCCTGCCGTGATTCTATGAGCAGTTAGGGCCTGTTTGACATCATTGATTCTGTGAGCAGTTAGGGCCTGTTTGACATCAGTGATTCTATGAGCAGTTAGGGCCTGTTTGACATCATGCCGTGATTCTAAGAGCAATTAGGGCTTGTTTGACATCAGTGATTCTGTGAGCTGTTAGGGCCTGTTGACATTACGCCGTGATTCTGTGAGCAGTTAGGGCCTGTTTGACTTCAGTGATTCTGTGAGCAGTTAGGGCCTGTTTGACATCAGTGATTCTATGAGCAGTTAGGGCCTGATTGACATCAGTGATTATGTGAGCAGTTAGATCCTGTTTGACATCAGTGATTCTATGAGCAGTTAGGGCCTGTTTGACATTTGTGATTCTGTGAGCAGTTAGATCCTGTTTGACATCAGTGATTCTATGAGCAGTTAGGGCCTGATTGACATCAGTGATTCTGTGAGCAGTTAGGGCCTGTTTGACATCAGTGATTCTATGCGCAGTTAGAGCCTGTTTGACATCAGTTATTCTATGAGCAGGAGTGATTCTAGGAGTATTCTGACCTCAATCATTCTATGAGTAATTAGTACTAATTAGGGCTTTGTATTACCTGACAGATTTTAGGAGTAGGTCTCTGTCTGACCTGTGTGATTCTAGTAGTAGTTAGGTCCGTGTATGACATGAGTGATTCTAGGAGTAGTTAGGTCCCTCTCTGACCTTAGTAATTCTAAGAGTAGTTAGGTCCCTGCATCAGATTAGTAGATTATTTATTTAGCTATAGTGAGTTATGACCTTAGTAGTTCTATAAGCCTTTATGGCCTTTTCTGATTTAAGTGATGCTTTGTATGAAGGAATTGTTAGGGCCCTATTGACTTTGCTTAAACCCATACTGTTTAGAAAGGAAACTTCAACCAAGATTCGCTAAAGTATATTTGAATCTTAGTAATACCAAATATAACGATGTTTCTCAACAGTGAGTCTAACACTGACCCCCACCCCCCAACACTTCAGAAAAAACCCAGTCATTTAATACAAGGGAAGTCTTCCAGCCACCCTTCCTGTCTACCCCACCCCTCACATAAGTGGACATAAATGACGTCAATGGCCTCATTACTTCCGCTAATGTCGTCTAAAGATGACCAGAACAAATTCTCACTACCACTCCTCTCCCTCCCTTGGTGTGGCTGAATTAATGAGACCAGGTGGTATACATGCATAGGTGTATCAGCTGGTATACATTTATTAGAGCAAAATCAGGTTGTATATATAGATGTATATAATGTTTATATACACAGAGGTATATCGGGTGGTATACACGTAGAGATATATCGGGTGGTATACACGTAGAGATATATCAGGTGGTATACACATAGAGATATATCAGGTGGTATACACGTAGAGATATATCAGGTGGTATACACGTAGAGATATATCAGGTGGTATACATGTAGAGACATATCAGGTGGTATACACATAGAGATATATCAGGTGGTATACACGTAGAGATATATATGGTGGTATACACATAGAGGTATATAAGGTGGTATTCACATAGAGATGATATATCAGGTGGTATACAAATAAAGGTATGTCAGGTGGTATACACATACAGATATATCAGGTGATATAGACATAGAAGTATATCAGGTGGTTTACTTTTAGAGGTATACCAGTTGGTATTCACATAGTGGTGTTATCAGGCGGCATATATTTATTGATGCATAAAGTGGTTAACATGTACAGATATTATAGGTTGTTTATATATACGGATAATTCAGTGTTTTTTTTTTCAAATTTAGGGATAATACGGGTTGTTTACACAATAGCGGTGTATATTATATGGCTGCTTAGTTTACAAGCGGCTTCCACTGGTTTACATGTAAATGTGTGTGTGTGTGGGGGGGGGGGGTATTGCAGTGTTTAACACCGATTCGGGTATTGCCATTGCACAGAGCAAAGGCAATGTCTCAGGTCGAACAATGGACAGAAATAATAGACATTTAGAACATGAATCAGATGCAGTTGGAGTATTTCAATATCAATTGTTGTACTGTTGGCATGTCATTTGGCGGTTGTGAACAAACTTGTACCAAATAGTGAACAGTTGTGAACATGTTCTGGTACCCTATGTGGCTTTAACGTGGGAAATCAATTATCATAAGTGAAGACATACTTCGTACCAAAAACTTTTAACGGCTGGATTCAGTGTTAATTACATTAATCCTTGACGATGAAGTTCCCGACCCACTATTCCTTGACGATGAAGTTCCCGACCCACTATTCCTTGACGATGAAGTTCCCGACCCACTATTCCTTGACGAGAAAGTTCCCGACCCACTATTCCTTGAAGATGAAGTTCCCGACCCACTATTCCTTGACGATGAAGTTCCCGACCCACTATTCCTTGACGATGAAGTTCCCGACCCACTATTCCTTGACGAGGAAGTTTACGACCCACTATTCCTTGACGAGGAAGTTTTCGACCCACTATTCCTTGACGAGGAAGTTTTCGACCCACTATTCCTTGACGATGAAGTTCCCGACCCACTATTCCTTGACGAGATAGTTCCCGACACAAATGATCTCATAAATTACAGGTGAATAAACCTCCCAGCCAACCGGAAGTAAGCAGTTTGTGAGCAGACGCAGGTGTGCATGAAGGAAAGACACGTGATTGAAATAAATGGAGTAGGCGCAGTCTACAGTAAAGATTTAGCGTGGATAATCTATTGCGTAAAGTGGGATATGTTCAAGCTGAATTTAATGAGGATTGCTATTATGTAAAGTGGGATATATACGGTATTTTACGAGGACATCTATAACGTAATAGGGATGTGCTCCAATACAAGGAAACAATGATAAACTGTTGATTACCATCCTTTTTCAGACCCCTTACACGAACTTGTGAGATCTCATAATGACCTTTTGGAGCACCATACAAGACTTTGTGATACCATATACATTTACCGAGCGATATCTCATGCATGATCTTGGGCACCCACATAAATCATCGTGTGAGGCTGTACTAGAAATTGTGAGACTACTTACATGACATTATTTGAGTACGTACATGGTCTTGTGAGACAACATACATGACCATATGGGAATACGTACATGACCTTGTGAGACAGCATACATGACCATATGGGAAAACGTACATGACCTTGTGAGATAACATACACGACCCTATGGGACTACGCACATAACCTTGTGAGACAACATACTCGACCTTATGGGACTATGTTCATTACCTTGTGAGACCGCATAACGACCTTATGGGACTACGTACATGACCTTGTAAGACAACATACTCGACCTTACGGGACTACGTTCATGACCTTGTAAGCCAACATACACGACCTCATTTGACTACGTATATGACTTGTGAGACAACATACACGACATTATGGGACTACGTAAATGACCTTGTGAGATCCCCAACAATACCATGTGAGGACACATACATCACCTTGCGGGACTACATAGATGACCTTGTGAGACAAGATATGACTCTGACATTCCCCATAAGGACAAGGAGTTAACCTTCGTATCAACGTCACAGTACAAGGGACGCGGCCCTTGGTGGAAGCTCTGTCCGGCGAGAGATAACCCAACCATTGTTTCCCGATCTTTTTCCCTGCTGGTTATCTCTGGGATGGATTTCCTTTCGCTTCTCTTCAATTGATCGATTCCTTGAAATGCCAACCAATTTCTCTGAGTCTGTCTGAGCCGTGCAAATATCAGTTGATACTTTAAAGACAGGGTCAACAGAAGACAACATCGCTGCTTGAAATGTCCTGGTTATATGTCGCCATTGTAGGACAAGCCACGATGGCTTCATATTTCAACCTTAAATGCTAGCATTTTAGGGCAAACATGCGTTGCTGAAATTGTCATGGTCTCATATTTGCATTGTAGGAATCAGTTAAAAAAAAAATAAAATGATGTTCATTGAGGTTTATTATTTTATTTAACAAATACTCAAGATTATTTTTTGTTTTGTGAAACAAAATAAATTAATTTTATCAGCCCCGTATGCTTTAAAATAAAAAAATACCATTGTCTTCAGATTGGATTGCATTGCAGGAAAAACATGACTTCGAATGTAATTTAGGTATTTTTTAGTATTGCTAAAAGCCAGTTTGACTCTACTATTATCTCTTTCTTCTGTGGCGTAGCTGAGCCAAGACTCTGTTAGCCGTCAGAGGCTGAGCCAAGACTCTTCTAGACGTGCGAGGCTGAGCCAAGACTCTGTTAGCGGTGCGAGGCTGAGCCAAGACTCTTCAGCCGTGAGAGGCTGAGCCAAGACTCTGTTAGCCGTGCGAGGCTGAGCCAAGACTCTGCTAGCCGTGCGAGGCTGAGCCAAGACTCTGTTAGCCGTGGCCAGATTGAGCCAAGACTCTGTTATCTTATCTTATCTTATATGTTACAGACGCTCCTTCTGTACAGAAGATTATTGCGTCCTACGTATTTCTATGGTTTGTGTTTAGTCCTGTATTCTTACTAGAGTTTTAAAAGATGATAAAGTGGTGGCTTTCCTGGTTTCTTCAGGCAACCCATTCCACGCCCGAATACCGGACGGAAAGAAAGAAAACTTGTATGTGTTTGTTCTTGCATATGGAATAAGAAAGGTGTTTTTGTCTTTATGTCTATTTGAGGGTTGTATTAGGTTATCTTTGTGTTGTATTTCTAAATTAGAATTAATTGCCTTATGTATAATTACTAATTTACTCTTGGTTCTTCTATCCTCTAGTGTTTCAAGGTTTAATGATTTAACTAATGGTGTTACTCTTGTCAGTTTTGAATATTCTCCAGTAATGAATCTGGCAGCTCTTTTTTGGATTTGTTCTAACTTATCAATATTTTCTTTGGTGGATGGGTCCCATACTGAAGATGCATATTCTAGTATAGGTCTCACCAGGGTGAGATAGCATTTTAGTTTTATATCTTTGTTACATTTGTAAAAGTTTCTTTTTAAAAAGCCTAAGGTTTTGTTTGATTTTTTAATAACTTCATTGACATGGGGATTCCAAGATAGTTTCTCATTTATTATGACTCTGTTAGCCGTGCGAGGCTGAGCCAAGACTCTGTTAGCCGTGGCCAGGCTGAGCCAAGACTCTGTTAGCCGTGGCCAGGCTGAGCCAAGACTCTGTTAGCCGTGGCCAGGCTGAGCCAAGACTCTGCTAGCCTGCTAGCCGATTATTATCAAGGGGACTTCACCATAAATTGTTACATTCCACCCAGACCCCATCAGTAACACGACGTTTAGCGATAAGGTGCTCCACTGTTTCTGTGGCATCGCCATACAGTCAACCGAAAGAGATAGCTGGGTGATTTGAGGCAATGTTCATGGTTACTGGTGTTAGCAACGGTTAGTGGCTACTCTGGTCTGGGCACATGGTTACAGGTGTGAGCAACGGTTGGTGGCTACTCTGGTCTGGGCACATGGTTACAGGTGTGAGCAGCGGTTGGTGGCTACTCTGGTCTGGGCACGTGGTTACAGGTGTGAGCAACGGTTAGTGGCTACTCTGGTCTGGGCACATGGTTACAGGTGTGAGCAACGGTTATTGGCTACTCTGGTCTGGGCACATGGTCACAGGTGTGAGCACCGGTTGGTGGCTACTCTGGTCTAGGCATATGGTTACAGGTGTGAGCAACGGTTGGTGGCTACTCTGGTCTGGACACGTGGTTACAGGTGTGAGCAACGGTTGGTGGCTACTCTGGTCTGGGGACATGGTTACAGGTGTGAACAACGGTTGGTGGCTACTCTGGTCTAGGCACATGGTTACAGGTGTGAGCAACGGTCGGTGGCCACAGTGGTCATGGCACGTGATTACAGGTGTGAACAACGGTCGGTTGCCACAGTGGTCATGGCACGTGGTTACAGGTGTGAACAACTGTCGGTTGCCAATGTGGTCATGAAGTATTTGTTCATATCGAATACGTTTTCACCGGGGATCAATTTGACACGGGTGTTGCAAATATTTGGAAGCTGCCTTCCGTGTTACAGTTATCATGGCCTGGATACTAAAAAGTTGTTTCACTCCATACCTTTACCCGCAACTACGTCATTGGTCAATAAGATTTAGGGTGGGAGGGGTAGGTCACTCTTTAGGCCAAAAGGGTGTCTGCATTCTGGCTCTGTGTCATCTGAATAGGGGAACTGAAAAAGTGGAGAAGGGCAAATACAACACTGTCGTGTCAGGGAACCGTACTATAAAAGCCCATTCTTTGAGTGAACCATATGCATGTACTACACTTTTCTGAGAGTGAACCATATAAAACCCTGTAATGAGTGAACCAGTTATAACCCTGGTCTGTGAGTGAACCACATGCATGCACTATACTTACCAGTTTTTCTATGATTACAGATGCAATCCGTGAACGTGTCCACTGCACGTAAAAACCCTGTTCTTAGCGTGAACAATACAGAACCCTGTTCTTAGCGTGAACAATACACAACCCTGCTCTTAGCGTGAACCATGTAAAACCCTGTTCTTAGCGTGAACCATATAAAACCCTGTTCTTAGCGTGAACCATATAAAACCCTGTTCTTAGCGTAAACAATATAAAACCATGTTCTGAGCGTGAACAATATAAAACCCTGTTTTTTTAGCGTGAACCATATAAAACCCTGTTCTTAGCGTGAACAATACACAACCCTGTTCTTAGCGTGAACAATATAAAAGCTTGTTCTTAGCGTGAACAATATAAAACACTGTTCTTAGCGTGAACAATACACAACCCTGTTCTTAGCGTAAACCATATAAAACCCTGTTCTTAGCATGAACCATATAAAATCCTGTTCTAAGCGTGAACCATATAAAACCCTGTTCTTAGCGTGAACCATATAAAACCCTGTTCTTAGCGTGAACCATATAAAACCCTGTTCTTAGCGTAAACAATATCAAACCCTGTTTTTTTAGCGTGAACCATATAAAACCCTGTTCTTAGCGTGAACAATACACAACCCTGTTCTTTAACGCAGTCCTATTAAGTACCATATTTAATTAACTCTTATAAAAGAACTACACCCATTTTCAGACGGTATTATTTTGGTTTGATGTTTTAAAGTTTTAGCTAGATGCCCCCGGCGTAGCATGCGCCGCAGATTTGCTCAAAGATAGTGCAAAGAAAGTGTGGGAGGGGGGCGGGTGAACAGACACAAACTACATCACGATGAAATCAGAGCAACGCGAGTGAACCTTGGATGCGGGGATAACTGCGACGCATTGTTGGTCTGGAAAAATGCCAACCATAGACTAATTGGCATAACCTGACAATGGTCATTCGTCAAGCTTATTTCCACTCGTCTTGTGCTTGTTATGGTGATCCAAAAAGATAGTGGGAAATGAACGAGCACAAACACAAACATTTTTAAAAATTAAAAAAGTAATGTCTTAGCTGGGGATTGAACCTGCGACCTCCGTGTGTTAGGCGAATGTTATAACCATTACACTATGAAATACATGTTATTTTGTTGTTCTGAAAGAACATTGACATAGTAATTGACTTCAATTCAATGATTTGTTGAATGACCCCCCCACGCTGTTTACTACCTTTTCTTGCAATCTGATTGGTCTGTGGGGTCAGAAAGCTTGCTTGGTGTCCGGCATGGTTGGACCATGATGAGAATTATATATATAGAAAGATAATTGATTTTAATGGGTTAAAAAAATCAACTTCATTTCTTCAAGTAATTGTCAATGCTTGTCTTAGTTTGTATGTCAACAAAAAAGTGCATTTATTTCTATGATAATTCTTGTTGTGGCTTGAAAACACTTGAAAAATTATTGCATCTGCATCTCCATTAAGTACGTCACGCTATTTTTTACCATTTTAACTGCCCCCTCCCCCCTGTCANACTTTCGTACAAAAATATTTTTTTATATTTTAAAAAAAATTAAATTTTTAACATAAAACACAGTGACGTCACACATGGCCGGACACCCCCTCCCCCCTGTCACAAACTGTCACACTTTCTTACACCCCCTCCCCCCTCTGGAGTGTGACGTACTTTATGGACGGCCCCATATTTTTTCACTACCGTTAACTGTAATTTGAAGATTCATGATTTGAAGGGAAATCAACACTAATACAAATGTGTGTTTAGCTGGAGTTCTATTGAAAAAAAAAAAATAAACCAAAGAATAATGTAATTTTCTTGATTTGTGGACCGGGTATTTTCAGACATTGACCGCATAAACAGATAACAAGAAGTTATTTATTTGTGTTAGCTGTTGAACATCATAAGATCGACAGGGAATTCCACTAATTGCTGTGTTTCTTCTGTTGCGCAATTCCCTTGACCAAAACACTTTATTGTTCTAGTCGGCGTCAATATGCACAGATGATTTCCATAGGTTTTTTGACCCTCTAGGTTATCAAGCCACATAGAACAAAACAACCTATGGCGTCATCAGCCCCGTAAACAAGCCTGGATCAGTCGGTCAATAAAGTCGGCTCGTATAGGAGACATCTGGACAGCAAGCCCCCCCTCACCCCAACGATGTCAGCTTTGTGAGTCACTGCGTCTTAATATTTCCATTTTTTTCATACACATATACAGAATGATTGATTTTAATTATGTTTTTATTATTGGACCTATTCATTGATAGAGTATACTGTACCCATGAGTGTACTGTACCCACGAGTGTACTGTACCCACGAGTGTACTCTACCCATGAGTGTACTGTACCCATGAGTGTACTGTACCCATGAGTGTACTTTACCCATGAGTGTACTGTCCCCATGAGTATACTGTACCCATGAGTGTACTGTACCCATGAGTATACTGTCCCCATGAGTATACTGTACACACAAGTGTACTGTACCCATGAGTATACTGTACCCATGAGTGTACTGTACCCATGAGTATACTGTACCCATGAGTGTACTGTACCCATGAGTATACTGTCCCCATGAGTGTACTGTCCCCATGAGTATACTGTCCCCATGAGTATACTGTCCCCAAGAGTATACTGTACCCATGAGTGTACTGTCCCAATGAGTGTACTGTCCCCATGAGCATACTGTCCCCATGAGTATACTTTACCCATGAGTGTACTGTCCCCATGAGTATACTGTACCCATGAGTGTACTGTACCCATGAGTATACTGTACCCATGAGTATACTGTCCCCATGAGTGTACTGTACCCATGAGTGTACTGTACCCATTGGTGTACTGTCCCCATGAGTGTACTGTACCCATGAGTATACTGTACCCATGAGTGTACTGTACCCATGAGTATACTGTACCCATTGGTGTACTGTCCCCATGAGTATACTGTCCCCATGAGTGTACTGTCCCCATGAGTATACTGTACCCATGAGTCTACTGTACCCATGAGTATACTGTACCCACGAGTATACTGTACCCATTGGTGTACTGTCCCCATAAGTATACTGTATCCATGAGTGTACTGTACCCATGAGTATACTGTACCCATTGGTGTACTGTCCCCATGAGTATACTGTCCCCATGAGTGTACTGTCCCCATGAGTGTACTGTACCCATGAGTATACTGTACCCATGAGTGTACTGTCCCCATGAGTGTACTGTCCCAATGAGTATACTGTACCCATGAGTATACTGTACCCATGAGTATACTGTAACCATGAGTCTACTGTACCCATGAGTATACTGTCCCCATGAGTGTACTGTACCCACGAGTGTACTGTACCCATGAGTATACTGTACCCATGAGTGTACTGTCCCCATGAGTATACTGTCCCCATGAGTGTACTGTACCCATAAGTGTACTGTACCCATGAGTATACTGTACCCATGAGTGTACTGTCCCCATGAGTATACTGTACCCATGAGTATACTGTACCCATGAGTATACTGTACCCATGAGTATACTGTACCCATGAGTATACTGTACCCATGGGTATACTGTCCCCATGAGTATACTGTACCAATGAGTGTACTGTACCCATGAGTGTACTGTACCCATGAGTATACTGTACCCATGAGTATACTGTACCCATGAGTATACTGTACCCATGAGTATACAGAATACACTGGACTTTTAATATGACAGAATATACTGGACCTATCTAATGACAGAATGTACTAGACCTATCTAATGACAGAATGTACTGGACCTATCTGATGACAGAAAATACGGGACCTATCTTATGACAGATTATATAGGATCTATCTGATGACAGATTATATATGACCTATCTAGTGACAGAATATACTGGACCTATCTAATGACAGATTCATCTGGACCTATCTGATGACAGATTATATAGGACCAATCTAATGACTGAATGTACTGGACCTTTTTAATGACTGAATGTACTGGACCTCTGAGTTATGACTTGAAATAGCTGGAATAGAATTCCCAGGAGAGATTTGATAATAGAATGGGCCAAGGAAAACATACCAGAAAAGACATTCTATATGACTTATAGATTTGATAATGGGTGTTAGAACCTATTGGAATCATGATAAGATTAAAGAAAAAAAATCTATGATAAGATGACTGAAAGAATGACATCTATTGTAATATTACAGAATGACAGCTATGATAAGATAAAAGAAGGACATCTCTGGTAATATTACAGATTGAGACCTATGATAAGATGACTGAAAGAATGACATCTATTGTAATATTACAGAATGAAACCTATGATAAGATAAAAGAAGGACATCTCTGGTAATATTACAGATTGAGACCTATGATAAGATAAAAGGACATCTCTGGTAATATTACAGATTGAGACCTATGATAAGATAAAAGAAGGACATATCTGGTAATATTACAGATTGAGACCTATGATAAGATGACATAAAGAAGGACATCTCTGGTAATATTACAGATTGAGACCAATGATAAGATGAAAGAAGGACATCTATGGTAATATTACAGATTGAGACCTATGATAAGATAAAAGAAGGACATATCTGGTAATATTACAGATTGAGACCTATGATAAGATGACTGAAAGAAGGACATCTCTGGTAATATTACAGATTGAGACCTTTGATAAGATGAAAGAAGGACATCTATGACATGACCGCACAAAGGACACCTTTTACAGCACAACACTATGACACCATGCATGAATATAATAAACATAATTTCAAAAAAGAAGTTTGTCGAAAATTTTAATGTTCATTATATATATTATTGAATTGTAATAAAATTGTTCTGTTTTTGGCATGACTGTTTTTCACTTTTACACAAGTCCTATGTGGATCTTCCATTCTTCTACATGTTACATATGGACCTTTTACTGCGCCAACAATTGTATCATATCATTTACTTAAAGACATGACAATGTATTTATATTGTATACCACTCACTCACAAACATGTGAATACATTGATATTGTATACCACTCACTCACAAACATGTGAATACATTGATATTGTATACCGCTAACTCACAAGCATGTGAATACATTGATAATCTGTATCATTCACTCACGGAAATTCATAAAAACACCGACCATTCTATGATATTATTCGTTTGCAGAAATGCCAATTATAAACATTCACATATAATTATATTGCAAGGGCACTGTACATTCAATCCATTTCGAATCATTCTGTATGTGGCTTTGGCACATAATTCATACATAACATAATTTAAACATTATTGCACCAACAGATCATCAATTGCAATCGGAAAGTTTTTGCATTGAAATCATTCCCAAATTGTTTATCACATATTAACTATTTATAGACTCTTGCTATTCAAGTATGCGACATCTCTCTAATAGTGATAGATTTCTATGTGTTACCAAAAAACATATGTCGCAAAAAATACGTCATGATAAAGGATGTTACACATCAAACAAGTGTTTTACTAAATCATAAATTTCACGATAAGAAAAAAATCACCCTAGTGTCAAATATAACTAAACGACGTGTAGGTCTATGACGTAATACAATTAATCGCAAATTAACTCGTAGAAAACTTAGAATTAGTCAACTCTATAATAGCCTACTTACCTCGTATAGTGAGTAAAACCTACATTAAAATAAACATTACTTTTATAAATGAATATTGACAGCAAACTTCTTAAAATTTAGACAAATAACAAAGCAATTAAGATTCCAAAACTCAACCATTTTACCAGATAACTAAATCATTATTCAGATATCTCTTACCATAAAATCTATATATATTAGTAAGAAAAAAAAACATAAAAAATTAAAGTTTTACGAGAAGTTGTACCTTTGTACCAAATCCAATTTTTTTTTTAAAAACAGAAATTATTTCCATTTTGACGATTGAATATATAGTGTTTCAATTCTCCAGGTAAGTGTTAAAGTCGAAGAGAAATAATTTTTTTTAAAAAAAACACGTTTTACTGGTGGTATTTGTTTAATATGTATTGTCATCAACGATGAGTATCTGTACATAGAATCATTTCTCCGCTAACAAAGGAGTGGGCTAAATTCTGCCAACAAGATTACTTACACGCCGAGATAAACGTTTTTGTTTCAAATTAACTAAAGGGAAAACACTTGTGCCCCATTATATCAAGGAATCACTGGTGAATATCCCAAGTAATTGACATCATAGCCCAACTAGAATACAAATCGCTGGTGAATATCCCAAGTAATTGACATCATAGCCCAACTAGAATACAAATCACTTGATATAATTATTCTTAAATAAATAATGAACAATTAATCATGAACACATAGCAAAAATGTAGCAATACATTTTCATATCCTCTTTTTTTTATAAATAACAATCAAATGTCAAAAGTAACATTTTTTTAACATTCGAACGCCATCAAAATATTACAACTCAGATATAAAAATGCAACATGTATGTACATATCTATTGATGGTAGTAAAGTAGACTTATTCTATTTAACACTGTAGTTAACGTCGAAATGTTGAATTAACTTCCAACACCATCTGTAGTTAATGTGAGTGTGTGATTTAGCGCGGATGTGTGAATTGAGTAGAGGATGTAGATTCAATGATGAATGTATTTTACCTTATCTGATCTGTTACAGACGTTCAATTTACACTGAAGATGATTGTGTCATACGATAATGTGACCGGAAATATGGATGTGCATTTTAGCTAATAGGTAATAACAAAATAAATTGCACAAACAATACAGATGATAGAGTCTATATCGATTGCCCATTTCTGCATGTTTAAACATACATCTGTTGCCTCTTATACTTAATAATAATAATAAAAGAGACATGGTGTTAATTTTAAAAACAAAATTAGGTATAAATAATAATTACGGCTAAATAACTAACATTTACAGCCGAGAGACGGAGCCTATAATTGTTGAACGACATTACATCGACGTGTAGTTATAGCTGAATATTCTATAGAGAAACTGTTTTTGTTGTTTACAAGATAATGTATTCAAGATCGATAGCTCCCCCTTGTTTTGTCCAACAGACCTACGTGACGTCATATAGCCTCCAAAAAACGTGATTATTTTGAAAACGAGAGAAATATTTTACTTGAGACATGCCTCCGGGGTTAAGAAAGAGAAGAAAAGAGAAAGATGGGCAATGGGCGTGAGCACCGAGATGAGTAAATGTAAATAAGAGAAGTTAGGGAGAAAATACGTGTCTTTCGTGCATAACAGGATACTTTGGGCTAAGAAATTTGATTTGTTTTCGTAAGCGTTCCAATTGTATACTTATTTCTAACTTAAGTTGCGTCATTGCCTGTTGATGTCACAAAGACGATCTCCCAGTAGTAAACAGAAACTCGCCCCACTCACTGGTAACAACAACGAAGCTACATATCACTTAGTCCGATCTCAAAGAAACTTCCCAAGGGAAGCCATATTCCTGTCGATCAAACACGAGATACCTGTCCTTTTCAACACCCCATTCCTGTCTATCAAACATAAGATTTGTGTCTATTTAACACCCCATTCCTGTCTATCAAACATAAGATTTGTGTCTATTCAACACCCCATTCCTGTCTATCCAACACCACTTTGTCCCCATTTAAGATTAACATTATGTCGCTGTCTATCCAACATGAAATATCCGAAAAATGTAACAGTCCATCCTTGTCAGTTAACAATCAAACAATCTGTCCTTCAAAGCACAAATTACATTTGTCAAAATAATAATTCACAAAGTTAACAATCAAACAATCAGTCCTTCAAAGCACAAATTACATTTGTCAGAATAATAATTCACAAAGTTAACAATCAAACAATCAGTCCTTCAAAGCACAAATTACATTTGTCAAAATAATAATTCACAAAGTTAACAATCAAACAATCAGTCCTTCAAAGCACAAATTATATTTGTCAAAATAATAATTCACAAAGTTAACAGAATCATGTTACTCAAAGCTTTATTCCAGTCTGTCAAAGTAATATTACCGTCAGTAAAAGTGAATGTTCAGTCCACCAAACCTATATTTCTGCCTGTTGAAGCCATATTCATGCCAACGAAAGGCAAATTGCTGTCTATGAAAAAGAAATTGGGCTTTATTCAGTATCGTAAAGTAACAAAACAAACACACAACAAAAAATATTTTTAAAAAAAAAAAAATTAAAAAAAAAAATTAAAAAAAATAAGGGATTTAACCTTGAGTCGCTAATTAGTGAGAAATCGGAGTACGCGATAATACGAGTATTAGGAATGACAGTCGGGAGAACGGGTGTGACAGTAGGAGTATTGGTGTGACAGTAGTGGTATTGGTATAACAGTAGGAGTATTGGTGTGACAGTAGGGGTATTGATGTGACAGTAGGGGTATTGATGTGACAGTAGGAGTATTGGTGTGACAGTAGGAGTATTGGTGTGACAGTAGGGGTATTGATGTGACAGTAGGAGTATGGGGCCGTCCATAAAGTATGTCACACTCCAGAGGAGAGGGCGTAAGAAAGTGTGACAGTTTGTGACAGGGGGGAGGGGGTGTCCGGCCATGATTGACGTCACGGTGTTTTATGTTAAATTTTTATTATTTTGTTTAAAAAAATATTTTGTACGAAAGTGTGACGGATTTAAGGGGGAAGGGGGAGTTAAAAATGGTCAAAAATAGCGTGACGTACTTTATGGACGACCCCTATTGATGTGACAGTAGGAGTGTTGGTGTGACAGTAGGAGTATTGGTGTGACAGTAGGAGTGTTGGTGTGACAGTAGGAGTATTGGTATGACAGCCACTTCACCCGTCTCTGGTCAGTTGTACATTGCCGTTAGTAGTCACGTCTATGCGCGTCATGACGTATTTTGTAAAACCGTCACGATCAGATCTCATTAACATTGTGACGTCATACAGTATAAGAATTTACCTCGTGAAAACAACTGGCATGTCTCATGGCCACACTCCGATATTAGCACAAGCCAAGACGTTGTGACGTCATACATTATAAGATCTTAGCTCGTGAAAACAACTGGCATGTCTCGTTGCCCCATTCCGATATTAGTTCAAGCCAAGACGTGGTGCTGACTTGCGGACATGATGTCCAGTTTATTCAAAATAAATTAACTTGGTCAGAAAATATATCATATAGCACTTTTTGGAGTTGTTCATGGAGGTTATAACTTTAAAAAAAACAAAAAACATTTTGATGGTGATACGACATTTTGAAGGTAATAACGACATTTCTTATGTTTAAATGACATTTTTTTACGATGGGTTAATTTTTCATCGCGATGCATTGTGATGTCGAGATTACATCAATATTACTGCTGCGGGGCCCGCTTCACATGAAAGAAAATAATTGAAGAACTTCTTACGGACATGACTTGTGCTGCGAGCCTAGTATTGTATGTGTGCATAACGTGAGGGTGCGAGCCTAGTATTGTATGTGTGCATAACGTGAGAGTGCGAGCCTAGTATTGTATGGGTGCATAACGTGAGAGTGCGAGCCTAGTATTGTATGTGTGCATAACGTGAGGGTGCGTATGTGTGTGTTTGTGTGCACGCGTTTATTTTTGTGTGTGCAGTCGTTCGAGATTTTAAGTGTATGTTTTTGTATTTAGTATTTTTCCTTCTTTGCCAGCGAGTGTTTAGGATATTGGCGTGTAATTATCTTGAAGGAAACGACATTCGTAATTTAGATTTTTTTAAAAAGGCTGAGATCTAATCCAGATAATTCCTAACAAAGACAATGAACAGATGGGCCCGTTTATATGTTTTAAAAATATTTGCCACATATTCCTGATCAATGTAATAAGATAAAGGCACATATTACAAACCATAAATTAAAATAAAAAATGAAGCCATCATCAGCTACCATTTCGAATAATCCTTTGAGAAAATAAAACATTTTCTTTCTTTGAATTTACAAATAATTCAACCACAAGTTGCTTTCATTGGTAAGCATGAAAAATAAGTTTAAATATATTATCTTCACAATTTTAAACTTAACACCATGGAAACAAATCAATAACAGACACATACATACGTGAAATGTTAAACCATACCATCAATGACTTTATTGTAAAGACCCGTTTTCTCATTATTTTGACTCAAGTATGGTCTTGTGCGTCCGTTCACTAATTGGTCGTATGCAAATAAAACATAAAAGCACCTCTAGCAGGACTAGAAATTTGTCTCCCACATAATAATGAAACATTTTAAAATACAAATCAATTTATAAATCAATGGCACATGAATTTTATGGAGACATTTTTCAACCGGAAAATTGTTTATATTTTTTAGATTTTCTTTGCTTTTTACTCGGGCACCGTGTCAAATGATGAGATTCGCCGAGAGGTAACCTGTAGACCAGAGTTCATCCCAATCCCATATATAAACAGCGCGTTCTTCCCCCGCGCCCGCCTCATCGAACCACCGTACATCCACTGTTTGAAAGCCTCTCGTATCTCCTTGTTGAAAAAACCGTACAGCAAGGGATTGATGGCCGAGTTGGCCAGCAGAAACCAAAACGTCACGTCCCTTGCCCAGAAGGGCACGCCGTTGTGGCGCGCGGTGATAAGGACGCCCACGATCATGTGGGGCAACCAGCAGACGAGGAAGACGATGACCAGCAGCCCCAGCCAGCACGCGGCGCGGCGATCTTGTTTGACCAGCAAACTCTTGGCGAGCTCGTCCCCGTCCTTGCTGGGCCGCAGCGAGCTCTTTCTTGGCGCCCAGCTGAACCTTCTGGCCGCGTTGCTGGGCGCCATCAGCTGATTGTTGAAGACAGGAACGGAGATGGACGATCTGAGCAGCACCGGACCAGCCGAGTTGCGCCTGTTGCTGTTGAACCGTATGTAGTTAGACCTGTGTCCAACTCCACTAAGTAGCTCCGCGTATTCCTCCGCCGAGGAGCTGATTTCCTGGAAGGATGAAATAGAGTTCCTCTTATCGGAAGAAAACAGCTTATCCGATGAGTTCAACGATCGCCGGATCTGAATTTTTTTCCTCCCCAGAATTCCAAGGTAGAGACTGCAGTTTAACGTCAGCATGGCCACCAGGGGAATAAAGTATTGAATGGCGGACACGATGGCGACGAACGCAATGTTGTGTGAGAAAGGAAGCTCACACGCGGGGAACGTCTTTATTACAAGATCCGAATCTGTGGACGAAGCGTTCAAGCCGGGCGGTTCCTTGGGGATGAGAAAGTCCCAGACCGCCACGGGAATAGTCTGGAGGCTGAACCCTATCAACCACACTCCTCCGACGGCGAGGAAAGCGTTTTTCTTCCTCCGCCTCGTCCGGTACGAGAACGGGTAGTGAATGGACCACCACCGGTCAGCGGTGATCAGGAGCAGGCTCAGGAGTGACACGTATAGTGCCGACTGCCGGACCACCAGGTACACGCGGCACCAGATGAACGGCAGCCACTCCACCTGACCTTTCAGCTGCTGCACGGCTGCCGGAAACATGGAGACGCCGATGATGAGGTCAGCCATGGCCAAGCTGCCCAGGTAGATGTTCTTACAGCTGCGGAGCGATTTCTTGACCTTGAACATCCAGAGGACCATCGTGTTGAAGGTCACCGTGGAAAAGGCGAGGAGCACGAGGGGTAAAGCTTTCAGCCACACGACCAGGAACGTCTGCCTGGACGGCGCGATGATGTCACCGTCCGACGGCATCAGCACGGGAACGCAGGGATACGTCTGACCTCCCATTCACCTTGACCTTCAACGACTCCTACAGTCCAGGTAAAGTATAAGAAGTCACTGGGTTGGATAATGGTCTGAAATATGAGAGGAGAAAAAACGTATGTAAAACTTCCTGATCGTTTATTAACTATTTGATCGTCTTAAAAGCAACCATGTCCATAACGAAAATTCAGATGAAGAAACACGTAGTAGTCATGCCAAACGGGATAAGGTTGTTTTTTTTTTGACTGCTGACACACTACAAGAAAGGAATGAGAATAACACAATGCTTAGACATTTTAGAACATAGGATCCAAACACACAAGCAGACCACAGTGACATTATGTTTCAGTACTTTGCGTGATTTGATGTTTTAGTTCCCAGCTTTTATACAGGCCGGAAGACAAGATTTCTGTGATATTATTTTGTATCTGGCATTCATGCAGAACATAAGACCATGTTTCTATGGATCAGAGGCGTCACTACGGTTGGTGTCACCCAGGGTGGTAGCTCATGGTGTTAAAAATTCATGACTTACCCCATAGAACTCCTCCGAGTCCTCCAGTGCCAAATAACGGCAACATTTTACATTTTGGTTTCACCCCTTGTGATGGTGTCAAGCGGGGCAGCCCACCCCACCGAAACCCCTAGTGACGCCACTGCTATGGATTACTACCTAACCGTCATTGAGGCCATAGGATCATGCTCTAATGGACATTTAGTACCCAGCCTTCAGACAGAAGAGAAGAACATTTGTTCCAAATGTTAAATTTTTAGAATAATATGCCGACCCAGATTTTGAAATAATGTTATCAAAATTTTTGCTTACATCGTGATATAACTTTATACAGAAGAATTCTTTCATTGTAAGCAATTGATATTATACTAAAGTTATACACTTAATGCTATGTAATTAGGATCCCTAATAACATTCATACATTCTCATAATTTAAAAAACTTACATATGAAAAATGTCCCTGATGAATACAATCCCTTCACTTTAAATAGAATTTTCTAAAAAAATAAGCTTGTCCATTCAATAGGTCATTAAAAAGTCTAAGCAACATCTGGGCGTATGAACAGATACCGGTGGTTAGCAAGTATAACAGCTTTCTCCCAACTGATGGTCAGCTTCCTGATCACAGTCGTCTGCCCAGTCAGTCGATACCAGGATGGTGCCAGACGGCGGGTGAGTTCTCCCCCTTTCCGTGATTCCATTTAAAGGCGTGATGCTGATAAAGACGGAGGGTTGTCCCCCTTGGCGAGAGTATAAAAACGGTTACTTGTGTCGTGAAGTGAGATGGCCTCATCATAAATTTACGCTGTGAACTGCGGATCGAAGATCGTGACTCTCTCGTTACAGGCTACACCTACACGTATTCACACCACTACTGGTGTATGCCGCTAGGCGTTGTACATTTACGTGCTACGCCTACACGTATTCACACCACTTCTGGTGTATGCCGCTAGGCGTTGTACATTTACGTGCTACACCTACACGTATTCACACCACTACTAATGTATGCCGCTAGGCGTTGTACATTTACGTGCTACACCTACACGTATTCACACCACTACTGGTGTATGCCGCTAGGCGTTGTACATTTAAAAAGTGCTACACCTACAAGAATTCACACCACTACTGGTATATACCGTTAGGCGTTTTACATTTACAGGCTAAATGAAAATATTTACATAACTCCTGGTATATACCGCTAGGCGTTGGAACTTTACAGGTTAAATGAAAATATTTACATAACTCCTTGTATATACCGCTAGGCGTTGTACGTTTACAGCCTTAATGACAATATTCACAGAACTACTGGTATATACCACTAGGAGTTGTACGGGCTAAAGGAAAATAATCATATCACACAAAGCCAGGAAACCTAAACTCAAATGAGACATAAAGATCGAGTTACCTCATCTTAATATCCACCCGTGACAACTGTTACCAACGTAGTGTGTTCAATGTTTATGTCGCTTTCCTCAGAATAAGGTGACCAGCTACTTCCATGACATAGGACAACAACATAACCTAAAAATAGATTTTAAAAATTTGTATATAACAAGAACATAAATTTGTTAAAATAGTCAATTCTTAGAGCCAGTTTGAAGTAAGTTTAAAACTTTACCCGAATTTTAATATAATTTTTTAAAAGATTAAATCTGGATATTTTGGAAATTCTGAGACAAGGGCTGGTATAATAATACCTGTCTCATCCCTGTTATATAACATTGCGATCTTGTATGATAATTAACCCAAATCCGTCCTTTCATTAGTGGTCACTATAGCGCTCATCTGGGCGGCCAGTAACCTAACACACTAACGACCAGTAAATTTCTATCCTCCGGTTGGCAAGTAACTTGCCTCTGAGTTGGTCAGCGATTATCGTGTTGGCCAGTAAACCACCAGCGGGTTGGTCAAATAAAACAAAGTTGGTCAATCGCAATGAGAAAAGGGTGAGTTGAAAAGATATGAATTTCTGGTGGGACGTGTGGTCGAGAGGTAGCGCTCTCGACTGTCATACCGATGGTCACGAGTTCGAATCCACACGAAGGTGAGGATTTGTTCACGGGGCCTGAGGAGTCCCCGAGACACCCAGCTCCGAATGGGTACCTAACTAGACAATAGTTAGGCGGCTGGGGCAATGCGTGGAACCCCTATAGCCGTGGCCTGTGACCGCTGCATCACTTGCCAACAGATCATCTCTCATGGTCTGTGGAGCGTCTGTATATCAGTGAACTATATCACATGGCCAGCGGTCACTGAGCTGGCTAAAAACCCTGGGTTGGCCGGACATCACCGGGTTGGTGAGTACCATGAATGTCAAATGTGAGTACATAAGTTGTAACTTCTTTGATCACTGTGTAGTACTTCACATTTTAAGGTACGATAAGTTTGATTAATAATGTGACATAAAAATATGGTTCAATGAAGTACCCAAATAACAAATCTAGTTTTACTTTATCCAAAAAGTTTTGTGATTGTCTCATTGTTAAATGTCACGCGGATGTATATGATAGAAAACATCTAATGTTGTTGGTACCTAAGTGATTTATAGCGCTAACACAGGACTTCTAACACAGACACTTGGTTTAATGACCTTATAACACAGACACTTGGTTTAATGAACTTATAACACAGACACTTGGTTTAATGAACTTATAACACAGACACTTGGTTTAATGAACTTATAACACAGACACTTGGTTTAATGAACTTATAACACAGACACTTGGTTTAATGAACTTATAACACAGACACTTGGTTTAATGAACTTATAACACAGACACTTGGTTTAATGAACTTATAACACAGACACTTGGTTTAATGAACTTATAACACAGACACTTGGTTTAATGAACTTATAACACAGACACTTGGTTTAATGAANGGGGGCCAGGGGCCCAAATGTAGTTTTTAATCTTAAATGAATAACACAGACACTTGGTTTAATGAACTTATAACACAGACACTTGGTTTAATGAACTTATAACACATACACTTGGTTTAATGAACTTATAACACAGACACTTGGTTTAATGAACTTATAACACAGACTCTTGGTTTAATGAACTTATAACACAGACACTTGGTTTAATGAACTTATAACACAGACACTTGGCTTAATGAACTTATAACACAGACACTTGGTTTAATGAACTTATAACACAGACACTTGGTTTAATGAACTTCAACACAGAAACTTGAGCTAATACACTTCTAACTCATACACTTGTTAAATAAACTTCTGGTAAAGTCACTTTTCGTAAATACATGTAACAAAGACACAATACACAAAAGCCCGAGTAAAAACATTGGCCAATTCACCTTTCAAGCACACACAAGTTTCCCAAACACTCACCAACATTTCTACTGTACATCCTACCTGCTCGCTAAGTAACCATCACTAGAGAGGGGAACTGGTGAAGAAATCCATGATACACACTTTACCCCTCTACCCCCCCCCCTTTCCCTGATAAAAGTGTCTCATAAAATGGAGCACACCCAAGGCCAATGGTGATTTTGATTACTTCTCAAACGACACAAGTTGAACTGTTGACCTTTACATCACGGGTGAATCGATAAGAAAATTAAAGACTTAGATCCCTAATCCTCCTTTTCCCTTTGGATCAGAAGTAATCGAAGCCCAAAGCTAAATATCGTACCAGGACAAAATGGACTATCTCGTTTTTAGACACCATAGAACTCGACTACGATTTCCAGATTGAAAGGTAAAATATTATTTAGGTCAAATTGACAAGACGTAGTCCACGAGGTATCCCACGGGTAATTCCGTGCTATCGCCTCGACAGGTGAACTAACGTAACAGCCAACTTATCCACAACTTATCCACCGTATCGTAGTACCTGTGGGTGGAGATTGGGAGGGGTGGGTAACTGTGCAGGTACACGCCAAGAAACATCATCTTCGATGTCATGAGATAAGTGGGCCCTGTGTACTACATAAGTAAGACGGTTACGAACGTGAGATGAACGCGACGCTGCTCTATCCCCCCCCCCTCCCCTACTCTCTATTAATCTTCTACGCTGCAATAACAGTGGCGTTTTTTTCTGGGTTAAAACCACTCCCATTCCGACTAAGTATCTAAATACCAAGTCCACGAACTTGTAAGCAAACTTGTAGCACAAAATGTTAAGTAAATTTCGACACGTTTGCTCATTTGAATGAAATCCTAGTGAAATGGAATACGTTTTAAAAGACAAGAGTTGGTGTACTAAGTGGATAGATTTTTTAAATATGGAAATTATTTGAAGAAATATCAAACGAAAAAATGTGTTGGCAATCTAAAGGGTTGAGATATATTGCACATCCGATGGATAGAGATATATTGCATATCTGAGGGATAGAGATATATTGCATATCTGAGGGATAGAGCTAAATTGCATATCTGAGGGATAGAGATATATTGCATATCTGAGGGATAGAGATATATTGCATATCTGAGGGATAGACATATATTGCATATCTGAGGGATAGAGATATATTGCATATCTGAGGGATAGAGATATATTGCATATCTGAGGGATAGAGATATATTGCATATCTGATCTTATCTTCTTATCTTAGATATACAGACGCTCCTTCTATGCAGAAGATAATTGCGTCCACAGACCATGAGAGATGATCTGTTGGCAAGTGATGCAGCGGTCACAGGCCACGGCTATAGGGGTTCCACGCATTACCCCAGCCGCCTAACTATTGTCTAGTTGGGTACCCATTCGGAGCTGGGTGACTCGGAGACTCCTCAGGCCCCGAGAACAAATCTTCACCTTGGTGTGGATTCGAACTCGTGACCATCGGTATGACAGTCAAGAGCGCTACCTCTCGACCACCACAGATATATTGCATATCTGAGGGATAGAGATATATTGCACATCTGAGGGATAGAGATAAAATGCACATCTGAGGGATAGAGATATGTAAATCTTTCCTTGTATGGGGTATATAAAATTGAATCAACACTAATTGGGAATTGTTGAGAACCCATCCGCAAAGGCAACATGCTAAAATTATATTTAAATTATTACTCACTGGGGGCCGGGGGCGCAAACGTATTTTGTTTTCTTATATTGACACATCACTAATTCTCAAATTTTCCGTGTATTAGAAGCATGAAACTTTAGTAAATTGTTGAGTACACTGCCGCGATGGTAATTGGCGAAAAATAATATTTAAATTATCACTCACTGGGGGCCAGGGGCCCAAATGTAGTTTTTAATCTTAAATGAGCTAAATAAAATTTGTTTAAACTTTGGATTATTTGAAAATGGAAACTTGGAATACAAAAACTTGAGGACCTTTTTTAAAATAATATAGGGGTTTAAAATTATATATTTCATTTTTTTAGAGCCACGGTTCCCTATTCTCTTTTACGTAACATATAATAAATTTTAACCATTCGATTACACACCATTTTTTGTACAAATATTGACAAACACATATAACCATCATAAACCATATTGAAAAGACACTTTGTTTTGAACTTTATATTTTACAACGATAGGGTTCTAGCGCCCTTATGTAAGTTTTTTAAGGCCAGGGACATAGTATTTTATTCATCACATGGCCATTAAACTTTGGGAAGTTTTTAAAACACAACTTATTAAGGGCCGTGGCCCGTAATGCTATTTTTAAACATGAGTTATATAACAGGTATTTTAAACGGTGGCTACTGGGTATATGGATGAATTATTGACCAAATTTGATATAAAAAGAAATAAAATTCTATAGGGTTGTGAACTCCTAACGTCCTTTTCTTTAGGGTGGGGCCAAAATTATTTTTTTGTAAACTTTTATAGCTTTTTTTTCCCATTAGATTTTAAAAAATTGAAATAAATATAGCCACGGATCTCCAGAATGGCCTAGATTAAATCTTCAGGCCTTATGAAATACGCACATCCGGCAACCCATTTGAACCGGCGCCCATAATGAAGTTTTATTCCAATTTGATTTTACACGAACTTGACAAATATTGACAAAAAATATATCCACAATGATCCAGATAGAAATCAAGTTGTGTTTTCAATTGGTGTTACGCGGATTCCCAGGGATAATTGAAATCCTAATTTTCCTCTGCTAATCTCGGGTATTTTACTATTGTATCCAAAGTTTTTTTCGGCAAGGTCGCATTAAATTCTTTATATTAACTTGTGGTGTCTGAGCCGGGCGACCGACCTACCGTGCGACCTTGCCGAAAAAACTTTGGATCGATTTTTAACCCACTTTCTCGTAAACTAACGAGCTGAAATTTTTGCAAGCAGACTCATTCCAATGATAAAAAAGATGTATCAAAATTTCAAATCGATCGAATTGACAGTAATTGAATTATTGAATTTAAAAATTATTTTATTTATCTCTTTATATCATGTTAATTTTTGTATATAGAGTGTTGTTGTGTGTAATATGTTCAACAACCTTTCATGTCGCGCAATAAGGTGCGCATTACATTGAAATTACTTTTTAAAAATATATTCACGATTTGTGGGCATTATATTAAACTTCTTTTACGAGACACAACTAGAATTTTGTATTTTCGGATTGTTTTGCTCTGCGTGTTATAATGAACATCGTCTCGTATATAAAGGATTTATATTGAAAATCTTGGCGTTTTACTTTTTAAAAAATTGAATCCTTTATATTAACTTGTGGTGTCTGAGCCAGGCGACCGACCGACCGTGCGACCTTGCCGAAAAAACTTTGGATCAATTTTTAACCCACTTTCTCGTAAGCTAGTGAGCTGAAATTTTGAACGCAGACTCACTCATGCCAATGATAAAAATTACGTATCGAAATTTCAAAGCGATCGAATGGACAGTAATTGAATTATTGAATTCTAAAATTATTTAATTTATCTCTTTATATCATGTTAATTTTTTTTATATAGATTGTTGTGGTGCGTAATATGTTCAACAACCTTTCATTTCTCGCAATGAGGTGCACATTAAATTGACATTACTTTTAAAACAATATATTCACGAACGGTGCGCATTATATTTAACACGTTTTACGAGACATAACTAGAATTTTGTTTTGTTTGTTTGGACTTGTCGAGTAAAAATGGATTTGGAAACAGTATGGTAATTTAAAGAAGTAATTTTCTTTAAATTTTCATTGCACATTACACTAAAAATGAGCTAGAAATAACACTACTGATTGAAAATAAACGCGAATTTTTTTAATACAAAATGTTGACATCGGCAGGCTTTAAGTGTCCCAAAGGTATACTTTAGGTGTCCACATGTAGGCATTAGGTGTGTTAATGTAGGTTTTAGATATTCACATGTACGCTTTTGGAGTCCATAGGTGTGATAGCCCATGGGTACATACTCAACATAGCCCATGGGTACATACTCATACTGATACTGAAGCCTAGAGCCAAACAATTATAATATGTACATCTTTATTTCTTTGTCTTTCGATGTGAAATTTAAGACCACATCAATGTTTTTTTTTTTTTGTTCTTCTTCTTCTTCTTCCAATTGGCCCGTGGTCTCCGACTCCAGCCTGCTGTATTTTCTGGATTTGCTTCCATAGCCTTTGGTCAGCCAAGACCATCTGCAAGGCAGCAGTTGTTTTTTTGGCAAGTGATGCAGCGTTCGCATGCCACGGCTAAGGGTTCCACTATTTGGCCCGCCACTTTTCGCCCATTTGGAGCTGGGTGGAGCTCGGGGACGCTTGCCACTCGACCACCGCGGCCCCCTTTTTGTTGTTAATTCAAATAGAAACTTTTATCTGAAGTTACAGTAATAATTTACGTTCATCGAGGGTTCATTACATCCGTACATACAGAATGGTTTGGTTTATTTTTTTTTTCGTTTTTGAAGTAAATAAAAATATTTGGTCGAACACAAATCTATTATTCTCATATCTAGATATCTTATACTCTTATGTAAATATATTTAGCTGATATGGGTTATGAAATTTACATGCTACATTTATGTCAATAGAAGTATTTTATTGTTACACCGAATCCGACTGAAAGTTGCGCAGCCCTATATCAAAACATAATTCCTCTTGGCACAACTCTCCTTTCTATCATGATTTTGTTCAACAAGTCGTCTCCCCTTTCGCTAACATTCCCTGCAGGCTGAACCAATTTATATTTCATTTCAAAAACAATTTATTTCAAATTAAACAAAAACATGAAAACTTCAAGTAGTTTGATGATATTTTTGTTTGAGTACTGTCGAAAAAGTATGTTATGGAATGTTATAGCTTTGGGTATTTCGTGTTTACTTTTTGATTGTGTTTGTTGACAGACAGTTGATCTTGAAACACTTCACCATTGGCTTCTATGAAATTTTCACAACACTAACAGAGTCCGGTTAGAGCAACAGGATCAGTTTTAATATAGAAAAGACGGTCTTATAACTTATAAATAGAAATATTACGGTAGCACTATTTAAGTGGGTTTATGCTTACTACACCAACTTGCCATTTTCTCACTTTACCATCTTTCCACTTCCTTCACCCCCACCATTCCATTTGCTTACTTTAACATCTTTCCACTTACTTACACCCCAACCATTCCATTTGGTCGCTTTACCATCTTTCCACTTACTTACATCCCCACCATTCCATTTGCTTACTTTAACATCTTTCCACTTAATTACTCCACCACCATTCCATTTGCTCGCTTTTAACACCTTTTCAACTGTTTAATCTTTAAAAACAATTGATAGTCTCCGCGAAAAATGTTCGTGTATAATGGAATTCTTAAAAATACACTCCTAGTATTTCAAGAAATGCATTCGCCTTCCGTTTAAATGTCACCATAGGAATAACTGTGAAATCAACATAACCCATGGGTACATACTCAACATAGCCCATGGGTACATACTCAACATAGCCCATGGGTACATACTCAACATAGCCCATGGGTACATACGCAACATAGCCTATGGGTACAAACTCACCATAAGCCATGGGTACATACGCAACATAGCCCATGGGTACATACGCAACATAGCCCATGGGTACAAACTCAACATAGCCCATGGGTACAAACTCAACATAGCCCATGGGTACAAACTCAACATAGCCCATGGGTACAAACTCAACATAACCCATGGGTACATACTCAACATAGCCCATGGGTACACACTCAACATAGCCCATGGGTACATACGCAACATACCCCATGGGTACAAACTCAACTTAGACAATGGGTACATACTCAACATAGCCAATGAGTACATACTCAACACAACCCATGGGTACATACTCAACATAGCCCATGGGTACAAACTCAACACAACCCATGGGTACATACGCAACATAGCCCATGGGTACAAACTCAACACAACCCATGGGTACATACGCAACAAAGCCCATGGGTACAAACTCAACATAGCCCATGGGTACATACTCAACATAGCCCATGAGTACATACTCAACATAGCCCATGGGTACATACTCAAGATAGACAATGGGTACATACTCAACATAGCCCATGGGTACATACTCAACATAGCCCATGGGTACATACTCAACATAGCCCATGGGTACATACGCAACATAGCCCATGGGTACATACGCAACATAGCTAATGAGTACATACTCAACACAACACATGGGTAAATACTCAACATAGACCATGGGTACATACTCAACATAGCCCATGGGTACATACTCAACATAGCCCATGGGTACATACTCAACATAGACCATGGGTACATACTCAACATAGCTAATGAGTACATACTCAACACAACACATGGGTACATACTCAACATAGACCATGGGTACATACTCAACATAGACAATGGGTACATACTCAACATAGCCCATGGGTACATACTCAACATAGCCAATGGGTACATACTCAACATAGCCCATGGGTACATACTCAACATAGCCAATGGGTACATACTCAAGATAGCCCATGGGTACATACTCAACATAGCCCATGGGTACATACTCAACATAGCCCATGGGTACATACTCAACACAACCCATGGGTACATACTCAAGATAGCCCATGGGTACATACTCAACATAGCCCATGGGTACATACTCAACATAGAATTTTAACGATCGTTCAGATATTCTACTTTGTTATTGCGCCGCCATTCAGACTGTCAATGGTTGTCTACACGAAGAGAACCTGTCTAAGTGGCTAGCGGAAAAAAATTGGCAACATGTTTCAAGTATGTTTGGCCATCTGTCAGGGGTTCTCACACCGAATTATAGGCACACATTACAAATGCGCGTATGTTTGAAGATTTGGCTTAATATCATGGTTTAAACAATAAAAAATGATACATACAATTAACCTATTATTAAATTAATAGTTAAAAGATAAAATTAAAAATTTATCTTTTTAAAAATTACATTGATATTTTGTAGCATGAAAATCTAGATACAAATGTTGCCGCATACATTTTCTTTTTCTGCTAGCTTATTTTCTTTATTTAAAGAACTTATCCTGAAGCCAAACAGTCTAAAACATAACATTTCACAGATGCTCCATCGATAACAGTCCATTGAGGAAACCACAAAAAACAAAAAGCTCCAAAGATCAATTATTTTCACCAAACGTAAATAAAAGCCCCGTTGACTTAAGTGGAAAATTTCTATATAATTTGTTTTAGTTCATGGCCACGCGCACTAATCAAATAAACTCAAATAAAATTGTGTCTGGAGGTACGTGTAGCACTGAGTATAAAAATGTGTCTGGAGGTACGTGTAACATTGAGTATAAAATTGTGTCTGGAGGTACGTGTAACATTGAGTATAAAATTGTGTCTGGAGGTACGTGTAACATAGAGTATAAAATTGTGTCTGGAGGTACGTGTAACATAGAGTATAAAATTGTGTCTGGAGGTACGTGTAACATAGAGTATAAAAGTGTGCCTGAAACTGCGTCTATCAGTTTGTGTAACAATTAACAGAGATGAAAAGAAAATGTGTGTTCTTAAAATTGTCCGAATTTTAGAGGAGTTCTGTATGGTTTGTTTGTGCTGGAAATAGACCAAGAATGAATGGGTCGATTGAAATGTCTAACTCGGGGATAGATGAATAACATAGACGTCCCTGAAATAGATGTCTTCTTTTAGCAACCAAAATTTAATCACACGCATGCAAAAACCTAGAATCGTCTTCGGCAGCCATAATATCATATTTAAGTAAAGATTAACGTTTCAATTAAAGATTAGTTGCAAAACGTATAAATAAATATATGATATAACAGTTGGATCTCCAAACTTAATTTAGAGGTGTTATTATTTTAGAGTTAAAAGACATTTAGTATATTCTTGGAATGGGCATTCTAACAAACTGATGGAATAAATTATTTATTTACTTTCAAATCTCGAACGAAATACAAAGCGATCAATTTAAATTACTATGTATACACCACATATAGGCCCTTTATGCTTCAACGTATTTGTACTTATTTCGTATGTAAACATTTATAGTTTTTATCACTGATACCAAGTAACTAAACCGTTTTAGTGTCGACCTAAAGTCTTAACAGGACGTTAACCTAGTCCAAAAAAAAAAACACCTTTGCTGTTTTAGTAAATTAACACAGACAAATAAACACAAACAGACAAATAAGCATGGACAGACAAATAAGCAAAATGACAGAAAAACAGAGAAGACCCTATGGCATCATTGTATCCACGCGAGCAAGGGGAGAACATTCGGGTCTGGGTGCAGTTAAGAAGAGGGAAGTAACTGCCAGGAATGTGGAAATGGTGATAAGGGCAAGGGTAAATTAGATTGGGAACACTTTATCGAAGAGATTAGGTTCTTTCACAATCAAACTTGTAGATGGATGGGTGAATGTTAGGCCATGGAGCGAGAGAAGGGTGAAGACGGGGAGAGGAGGTTGGAGGCAGGGAAGAAGAGGTGTAGGCAGAGAAAAAAGGTGGACTCAGGGAGAGGAGGGTGGAGGCAGTGAGAGGAGGGTTGAGGCAGTGAGAAGAGGGTGGAGGCAGTGAGAGGAGGGTGGAGGCAGATAGAGGAGGTGGAGGCAGTGAGAGGAGGTGGAGGTAGTGAGAGTAGGGTGGAGGCAGTGAGAGGTGGGTGGAGGCAGATAGAGGAGGTGGAGGCAGTGAGGAGGATGGAGAGTGAGAGTAGGGTAAAGGCAGTGAGAGGTGGGTGGAGGCAGATAGAGGAGGCGGAGGCAGTGAGAGGTGGGTGGAGGCAGTGAGAGGAGGATGGAGACAGTGAGAGTAGGGTGGAGGCAGTGAGAGGAGGGTGGAGGCAGTGAGAGGTGGGTGGAGGCAGTGAGAGGTGGATGGAGGCAGTGAGATGAGGGTGGAGGCAGATAGAGGAGGTGGAGGCAGTGAGAGGAGTATGGAGACAGTGAGAGTAGGGTGAAGGCAGTGAGAGGAGGGTGGAGGCAGTGAGAGGTAGGTGGAGGCAGTGAGAGACGGGGTGGAGGCAGTGAGAGGTAGGTGGAGGCAGTGAGAGGTAGGTGGAGGCAGTGAGAGGTAGGTGGAGGCAGTGAGAGGTAGGTGGAGGCAGTGAGAGGAGGGTGGAGGCAGTGAGAGACAGGGTGGAGGCAGTGAGAGGTAGGTGGAGGCAGTGAGAGGTAGGTGGAGGCAGTGAGAGGAGGGTGGAGGCAGTGAGAGGTAGGTGGAGGCAGTGAGAGACGGGGTGGAGGCAGTGAGAGACGGGGTGGAGGCAATGACAGGTAGGTGGAGGCAGTGAGATTTAGGTGGAGGCAGTGAGAGGTAGGTGGAGGCTGTGAGAGGTAGGTGGAGGCAGTGAGAGACGGGGTGGAGGCAGTTAGAGGAGGGTGGAGGCAGTGAGAGGAGGGTGGAGGCAGTGAGAGGTAGGTGGAGGCAGTGAGAGGTAGGTGGAGGCAGTGAGAGGTAGGTGGAGGTAGTGAGAGGTAGGTGGAGGCAGTGAGAGGTAGGTGGAGGCAGTGAGATGTAGGTGGAGGCAGTGAGCGGTAGGTGGAGGCAGTGAGAGGTGGGTGAAGGCAGTGAGAGGTAGGTGGAGGCAGTGAGAGGTGGATGGAGGCAGTGAGAGGTAGGTGGAGGCAGTGAGAGGTAGGTGGAGGCAGTGAGAGTTGGATGGAGGCAGTGAGAGGTAGTTGGAGGCAGTGAGATGTGGATGGAGGCAGTGAGAGGTAGGTGGAGGCAGTGAAAGGTGGATGGAGGCAGTGAGAGGTAGGTGGAGGCAGTGAGAGGTGGATGGAGGCAGTGAGAGGTAGGTGGAGGCAGTGAGAGTTGGATGGAGGCAGTGAGAGGTGGATGGAGGCAGTGAGAGGTAGGTGGAGGCAGTGAGAGGTAGGTGGAGGCAGTGAGAGACGGGGTGGAGGCAGTGAGAGACGGGGTGGAAGCAGTGAGAGGTAGGTGGAGGCAATGAGAGGTAGGTGGAGGCAGTGAGAGGTAGGTGGAGGCAGTGAGAGGTAGGTGAAGGCAGTGAGAGGTAGGTGGAGGCAGTGAGAGACGGGGTGGAGGCAGTGAGAGGTAGGTGGAGGCAGTGAGAGACGGGGTGGAGGCAGTGAGAG
>MUZC01003544.1:409134-481812 GCA_002072015.1 Radix auricularia | reverse complement strand
AATGATTTATGCTTAAAAAAAGGCCGTGGGAACGAGGTTGATAAAGTAGCCATCGCCATGGGGTATCAGTACAATACTAGTTAGCAGGAGGTAGGTATATGGACAAGGTTAATAACCAAGTAATATGTAAACAGAAACAATGGCTACGGTGATATGTATACAGTAGCATTAGCCAATTAAATATATGAGAACAACTTAAGTTACCGCGATGTATTGGGACGACAGCTCTGTACAACTAGCCATGAACAATTTGATGTGACCAGCTAACGCACAACTTAAGTTACCATGATATACTGGGACGACAGCTCTGTACAACTAGCAATGAACAATTTGATGTGACCAGCTAACGTACAACTTAAGTGACCATGATATACTGGGACGACAGCTCTGTACAACTAGCCATGAACAATTTGATGTGACCAGCTTACGTACAACTTAAGTGACCATGATATGCTGGGACGACAGCTCTGTACAACTAGCCATGAACAGTTTGATGTGACCAGCTAACGCACAACTTAAGTTACCATGATATACTGGGACGACAGCTCTGTACAATTACCCATGAACAATTTGACTTGACCAGCTAACGTGACTGTCAATATCGAAAGTTCTTGTTGTTTACCAAATGTTTCGCAAAATAGAAGACTTAAAAAAAAAACTTTTTCAGGATCAAAAACAAGTTCTTGTCTTCAATATATCCTTGTCTGTATATTTAACAACTTTAACAAACTTAGCGCAATTTGAAAAGCATTGTTTTTAATTAAAAAAATTAGTGATGGTAATTATTTTTTTTAAATTTCGATTAATCAGGAAAAATTAAATCTCTCAATTATATTCAATCAATTATATTTTTATCAAGCATATATAGATCTTTTTTTTTATTGCGATTCATTATTTCGTGAAATTGGTTAAGTCGCGGTAATTTTATGGCTCTTAAATTTTGTAACACAGCAAAGTCGTTCTTCTATGCAAGAAATAAGGAAGAAAAACCTTTTTGTTTAATATGCATGTTTAAACAAATAATAATAATAATAATACGAGAGAAAGGTATGTAAGAAACAAAACAAAAAATTATGCATAAATTTGTGAGAAACAAATTAGAAATTTTTTCTTAAATTTTAATCGAATTTATTTTATTTAATCTTTACATCGATCAAATTAATTTTATTCGATTAATATTTTTAATTATTAATCGATTAATTAGTTTTCGATTTCCGAAGTTCTAAATAATATTTAAGAGCATTTTTTAATTACTAAAAGTCTATTGTTAAAATAAATGTTAACCAATTCTCTTAAGGAAATCACATTCCTGTAATTGAACGTTCAACTAAGACCATGATCATCATCATTATAAAATAAAACGAAAAGGATTTCCAAAGTGACAAGTCAACAACACAATAATTTGAACTCACACTTGTCTTGTCTCAAGTCCAACAAAGTTCTGTCAAAAATATCCTGGAGGCCGTCACATGATGGATGCACTGAAATAGAAAATTCTACACATTTTTTTTTCTCCGGAGATGCGCATATTTCGTGTGAGGATCGGCCCCAGAGCCTTGGTTAGTGAGCGGCAATCGAACTGCTCTCATAGGTGCTTCCACCAAGTGCTGAATGTGCTGTCTCAGCCAATGTAAACACATCGAGTCTGCCCGCGTCAGGGGCGGAGAAAGGTGTAAGGGGTCGGGTGGGGAAGGGCGGGCCGGGCGAGCAGATCTGGGATGAACGATGTTAGCATATCACTCTGGAATGTTGATCTGTTATCTTTTTTTTTTTCCACTTCCCCGTTTCAGAGGTCAGGGGTCAGAAGTGGAAATGGCAGACTCGACGCATTCAAGTCCACGAGATACATTCATCCATTGACTTTCATACAAACACAGAGAATAAAAACCGGCTGATGTTAAAAATGTATTGTCGTGAACCGCCTTAGATCGATTTCCCTGTTTGAAAAAAAAAATCATACATGTATTTCATTGTTTATTGTTTTGACTGCAAAATCATGTTCTGAACTAGGTTTTAAAAAAAAAAAAAAAGGGTTCGTGTGATATGACCGATAACGTGAAGGTATAACGTTACTGACCTAGATGTTATGACCTACATGGAAAGCTCTTTTGGACTTAAAAATTACATGACATTGTTGTTTCAGCCGTTATGTCTGAAAATACCTTTATTTGTATAAATTATAAACAGTCAATTTGGCAATTGAAAAATACAGGAACCAAACAAAAATCAAACTTTTTTATTTCTTTATTGTTGTTTTGTTTTATGACGTTCCAGTGTGCAGCTGGCCGTGCTATTTAATTTAACTCCTTGCAGGTGTGCATTATTTGAGGCAGTTCCAAAGTCTGGCAAAACTTAAAGAATAAATTTCTCATCATGGATTTCTTGGTAAAATTGGCGCGAGCCACGCTCGTGGGCCAGCACGTGCGGGTTTGTATCGCATCGTGACAGACTCACGAGGCAAGTTAATGTTTGGAAGGGTGGCGCCCCCAGACAAAGAGACGCGGAGATTTCTCCAAGGTGGAAGATTTTTTTTTTAGTTTACAACTTCTCTTTATTTATCGCTCCCCTTAAATTTTTATAGGTGGGCGGGTGGATGGAGGGGTGGGTTCGTCATTCCACACCACCCCACGCCCAATTAAAATTGAGTGCGTGGGTCGGTGGGTGGGTGGTTGCGAATTTGTGTGTGTTATATAGAAAGAAATTGAGTGTGTGTGTTTGAGTGGCATCTTTGCCCTGGTTTGGAAAAAGAGTTCTCTCCACAAGTGTCCGATCGCTTTACATACAAAAGTCTTAGTCACCTGTAGAATGTCCCGTCATAACCGTATTCAGTCATCGTGAGAATGTCTTGTTATAACAGTATTTAGTCACTTGTAGAATGTCCCGTCATAACAATATTTAGTCAACTGGGAGAATGTCCCGTCATAACGGTATTTAGTCATGTGTGAGGATGTCCCGTCATGACAGTATTCATTCGTCTGTGAGAATGTCCCGTTATAACAGTATTGTCTTCTTTTAGAATGTCCCGTCATAACAGTGTTCAGTCAACAGTGATAATTTCCCATCATAACAGTATTTAGCTGGCTTGTCCATGGGGCATATTTTTCTGTCCCATCCCATCCCATCCCATGGGATTACTATTATAATATTAATATGGAATACATTTAAAATAAAATTATGAAATTTATGAAAGTTTAGGTTTATTATCTACTAAATAGGACTAAATAAACAAAGTGACATGCCAAACGTCAAAATTTATTAATTTTATGACAATTCAGTATCAGTCCGTGTTTCCGCTCGTCAAAATGGGAAAAATCTAGACAAGCCTTTAAATACATGGGACATACAAATATGTACTTCCCATCCCATCCCATGGGACGTTTCCCATGGGAATAACATTCCTATGAACAAGCCTGGCATTTAGTCATCTGTGAGATTGTCCCGTCACAACAGTATTCAATTATCTGTTAGAATATCTGGTCCCAACAGTAGTTAACTGTGAGAATGCCCCGTCCCAACAGTATTCAGTTATCTGTTAGAATATCTGGTCCCAACAGTAGTTATCTGTGAGAATTACCCGTCCCAACAGTAGTTATCTGTGAGAATGTCCCGTCCAAACAGTAGTTATCTGTGAGAATGTCCCGTCCCAACAGTAGTTATCTGTGAGAATGTCCCGTCCCAACAGTAGTTATCTGTACAGTAGTTATCTGTGAGAATGTCCCGTCCCAACAGTAGTTATCTGTGAGAATGTCCCGTCCCAACAGTAGTTATCTGTGAGAATGCCCCGCCCCAACAGTAGTTATCTGTGAGAATGTCCCGTCCCAACAGTAGTTATCTGTGAGAATGCCCCGTCCCAACAGTAGTTATCTGTGAGAATGTCCCGTCCCAACAGTAGTTATCTGTGAGAATGTCCCGTCCCAACAGTAGTTATCTGTGAGAATATCCCGTCCCAACAGTAGTTATCTGTGAGAATGTCCCGTCCCAACAGTAGTTATCTGTGAGAATGTCCCGTCCCAACAGTAGTTATCTGTGAGAATGTCCCGTCCCAACAGTAGTTATCCGTGAGAATGTCCCGTCACAACAGTATTCAGTTATCTGTTAGAATATCTGGTCCCAACAGTAGTTATCTGTTAAAATATCTGGTACCAACAGTAGTTATCTGTTAGAATATCTGGTCGCAACAGTAGTTATCTGTTAGAATATCTGGTCCCAACAGTAGCTATCTGCCAGACAGATCTAATAATCTTAATTCATTAGAAATTAAAGTAAGGAAAATCTTTAGTTGAGACAATTAAGGGATAACAAATTTGTTTTTGTTTTTTAAAGTTAGTTGATTCTTTCCTTGTTCTAGGGATACTTTTTTTTATCTAGTTGTTATTGTTTTCTTTGTTTTATGTTTTATTTATATTAGTAAACCTGAGCCGAAAAACATGTTTTTCTCCATTCACTTGATTTTTTATTCCACTTCCCTCTATCCAGTGTGATTCAATGACTTTTATTTACACCAATGCTCTTGATGATCTCTATATTGTTTCAGCAGACTGTACCGATTGCCCACTTCTTTGCTGTGTTTTTACAACATTCTATTTTTTTACGGTCTCATGAAATTCAATGTTATTCCCATTTGGACGTATGTGCTTAAATTTCATACTGGATTTCTTTGTTTACCATAAGACATAAGTCAATGTTGAGTTAGGGTAGAGGTTCTCAAACAGGGACTGTTCAATTACCCAAACTCATTTATAAAATTTTATCTTCGGAACTATCCCGGAAAGTAAGGACATTTTTAAAAAATGATGTGTCAATTATCATTAAGGATTCTCAAGTCTTCATACATAATGTTCGGAACCTTTGCAAGAAATAATGATTTTTGAATAGATTCTACAATCCTGGATACTTAGATGCATAACGATTTCTAGTTCTAAATTTCTAAACATACTGGCGTATTTAGAATACAATGATGATTCCGAGATTGTGAGTTAGTATATTTAAAAGGGTACTTAGAAAATTGTGAAAAATTGAAGATTCTAAAATTGGTTACAATTACACCTACAAATACGTAGACAACGAAGATGTACGAGTTCTGAAAGTGTAGACATCACGGGGTTCTTAGGCAAAAAAAATGAATTTTAAGATTTTAAAACAAAGTATCTTTGTTGAAGAACATAGACAATAGTGATAAATCAAAGATTCCTCCAATTATTGGTATATATTTTAAAAGTTTTAAGGCTAAGGTGTGACGTATTTACAATTGCAAATAAGATTCTTATTCGTTCAAGACATTTCATGTTTGCCACTTGAATACTTAATCTACAAAATTAATCAACGATCAGTAACATTCAGTAATATGTGTAGTTTGTCCATCACCGTGAACAAATGTCTAGTGCCCATTAAAATCATGGAGACAGAATGTCTGGTTCCCATAATAACAATTTTAAGAGAATGTCTGGTCTCCATAATAACCATTGTGAGTGAGTGTCTGGTCCCCATTTCCACCATTGTGAGAGAATGTCTGGTCCCCATAATAACCATTGTGAGAGAATGTCTGGTCCCCATAATAACCATTGTGAGAGAATGTCTGGTCCCAATTATAACCAGTGTGAGAGAATGTCTGGTCCCCATAATAATCATTGTGAGTGAGTGTCTGGTCCCCATTTCCACCATTGTGAGAGAATGTCTGGTCCCCATAATAACCATTGTGAGAGAATGTCTGGTCCCCATAATAACCATTGTGAGAGAATGTCTGGTCCCCATAATAATCATTGTGAGAGAATGTCTGGTCCCAATTATAACCAGTGTGAGAGAGTGTCTGGTCCCCATAATAATCATTGTGAGAGAATTCTGGTCCCCATTTCCACCATTGTGAGAGAATGTCTGGTCCCCAGTTCCACCATTGTGAGAGAATGTCTGGTCCCCATAATAACCATTGTGAGAGAATTTCTGGTCCCCATAATAACCATTGTGAGAGAGTGTCTGGTCCCCATAATAACCATTGTCAGAGAGTGTCTGGTCCCCATTTCCACCATTGTGAGAGAATGTCTGGTCCCCATTTCCACCAATGTGAGAGAATGTCTGGTCCCCATTTCCACCATTGTGAGAGAATGTCTGGTCCCCATTTCCCCCATTGTGAGAGAATGTCTGGTCCCCATTTCCACCAATGTGAGAGAATGTCTGGTCCCCATAATAACCATTGTGAGAGAATGTCTGGTCCCCATTTCCACCATTGAGAGAGAATGTCTGGTCCCCATTTCCACCAATGTGAGAGAATGTCTGTTCCCCATCTCCACCATTGAGAGAGAATGTCTGGTCCCCATAATAACCATTGTGAGAGAATGTCTGGTCCCCATTTCCACCATTGAGAGAGAATGTCTGGTCCCCATTTCCACCAATGTGAGAGAATGTCTGGTCCCCATCTCCACCATTGAGAGAGAATGTCTGGCCCCCATATCCACCATGAAAGAGAATAGCTCGTCACCTGATTTTTTAAGCGTATGTAACTGAAAATTGTGATCCACATCACATTGCAAATCATTCCTTAAATCGTGTCGGAGAGCCATTCATATTTTCTATTTCAAACAGTCTGACGGAATGATTCTGGAAGATTTAGTCAACGGAAACGATAAACTCGAGCACACGCGCGTATTTGGTCTGTCGACTGTGTGTGTGTTTGTATATGTGTGAGTGTATTTGTGCGTCTGATTCGAGCAGTGTTGGAGGGGAGTAGGCAGGGTTACGGCACTTGAGTTTAAAAAAAGAACATATCTTCTAATTATTGGCAAGGTAGAGAGTACTCATCTAAATGTGGCCATGTAAACAAATACGGTGACCTTGAACATTTTCAGCGTTTCATCTTTCCCTGGCACAAATCCCGCACAACAAAGACTTTAAGCGCAATTTGCCTGCAAGGATTTATACAACTAGGAGTCGTCTGCTGCTATAGAGTTTCAAATGATTTGTTGTTGAGTTCAGGGATTTAAATTATTTTTGTGAAGTTGAACGAGTTCATGTAGTCATAGCCTTATGTATGTTTCTTGGGTTCATTGGAAATACCAAGGAGTGGTGGAAGATACGGCTTCCTGGACAAACAAATGTTATTGGGTGACACATTTTAGGAAGGAAAACATATTTTTTTTTAATTATGGCAAAATGTTATTGGTTGTCTTTGTGCTAACTAAAAAAAATATATCTTTGTTGTAATCATTAGTGTGTTTTTTTTTAAAATTTATTCTAAAGAAAATTTCCAAAACCATGACGCATTCCAGAGTTAGACATTTTAATTTTAAATGAAAACAAATCACGTTATGTTACTTGTTAGAAATCATTTAACTTATCAACTCATCTAAAAGTACGCAATCTAGCTCCACTTTTCTTTCAACAATTTCATGAACACATAGATTTCGACCTTGAGTTTATGCTCTATGTAATTATGCATTAACTTAAGATTATTACATCATTAACGTATTCTTTGATGAAGGAATTACAAGCACGCGAGGTTTCGCGTCGGAAAACAAATTTGCCAATGCCTATTATACTTTGTAAAGTATGAGTTATTTATGCTCTGTAATTTTCGTGTCCAACTTTTTAAAAGGTTGTCCTTAATGTGGTTCAGCCAGCCTTGAAAATGCCGGGTAACTGAGTGCGTTTTTATTACATGATTCAGAACTGAACCACCGGTTGGGTAACAGGGACTACTCGAAAAGTAGAATACATTCATTAATTTAACGTTGGTAAAAGGGGTTGAAACCGAATGATGCACACACAAGTTCTATGATAGTCCTGGGGATGAAACCGCAGAAAGGAAACATGGGTTATAATTTTTTGGGTGACTCAATGATTACCGGTGACGTTCTCTGTAGCGTGACGAGGAGAGGAAGTGCACGACGGGAGGGGCTTATGGAATTTTGAAGGAAGAATGGTTCATAGTTAGGCGTATCGGGGGTAAAGGCGTTTCGGTGCAGAAGGGAGCGGGTGCTAGAAAGTTATATTTGCAAAACGGCGTTGGTGTTAGATGGGTGACACTGCACCTGTGGGGTCAACTGTAGGATAGTGTCAGTACTTTGTTTATGTCTAGAGCAAACTACGGCTTGCTGGACTCATGCGGCCGGTTAGACACATGTGGACACATTGTGGCAATGAAGAGGGATCATAATTAAAAATATTTTTGGTCATATTTTTTAATAGTAATAATACCTGCTGCAAATTAAATGTTTTGTAAAATATATTTTTTTCTTTTAGAATGAAAAATATTAAATTGAAGCTAACAGGTTTATCGGTAAACCAAAAAAAAATAAAAAATTTTAAAAAAAATTAAAAATAAAAAAAAGAAGCAAAGGAAAAAAATAGTTACTTACGGAAAACAAATTATTCCCAAATTTTTTATCAATAATAATTAATTTCCTTTCATAAAATCAAACTTTATCAAACTATATTTTTAAATCATGTTTTAACTAACTTCAATATCAATATAAAACAAAGTGATCACAATTGATTTTTTTTTTAAAAAAAACAAACAATTTTGCTATATAGAATCTATACATATTCAATCGCTATCAAAAAGCATTGAGTTTTCTGTGTTGGACATTGAAAAGTACAAGTATTATTCAGATACGCTTGGCTGAATTTCAAAAAGAAAACGTGGTTGAGATCGATTCTACCGATAGACTTTGTTGAGGCTTTTTTCAGTGGACATTTTGGCATTAAAGAAATTTTGCTGCAAATATATATTTAATTTTTATTATTTATTTAACTAATATATTTATTTCCTGTAAAAATACTTATGAGATCAGGCATGTTCACGCTTTGAAATGAAAAAAAAAAATATTGTGTTTTGACACTATTTATTTTATAATATCTTATCTGTGACATGCTCCTTCTATACAAAAGAATAATGCGGCCTACTCTTATCTTTTGTTTTTGTCTAGCCCTGCATTCTTTTTTAAAGGTTTAAATGTTTATAAAGCGTTGGTTTTCCTGGTTTCTTCAGCCAATTCCACGCCCGAATTCTGTACGGGAAGAACAAAATGTGCATGTGTTTGTACTTGCATACGTATTTTTATCCACGTTTCCTCTGAGGTTTGTATTAAGTTATCTGTGGGTTGATTTTCTAAATTAGAATAAATTGCTTTATGTATAATTACTACTTTACTCTTGTTTCTTCTATCCTCTAGTGTTTCAAGGTTTAATGATTTAACTAATGGTATTACTTTTGCCAGTTATGAATATTCTCCAGTAATGAATCTTTACAAGCTAATCTTAGTTTTTTTTTTTACTTCCATCTCCAATTTGACAAAGTGAAGTCAGAACTGTGAAGACTTGCATAGTTCACACTAAGTGTAAATAATGTTTGAAAATGTGGATATGTGTTTTGTTTGTGAAACATTGTAAATAAACATAAATGTATTAGATGATTTATTTAGTAAAACATTGTTGTCATTTTAATTTTAATGTGTACTGTTGGATCCCATCTGAGATTTCAAATCTAACATTACTGTGTATAATAAATTACTAATAGATCAATGTGCCACTCCACCTACTGATAGATCAATGTGCCACTCAACCTACTGATAGATCAATGTGCCACTTCACCTACTGATAGATCAATGTGCCACTCAACCTACTGATAGATCAATGTGCCACTCCACCTACTGATAGATCAATGTGCCACTCAACCTACTGATAGATCAATAAACCACTCCACCTACTGATAGATCAATGTGCCACTAAACCTACTGATAGATCAGTGTGCCACTCCACCTACTGATAGATCAATGTGCCACTCAACCTACTGATAGACCAGTGTGCCACTCAACCTACTGATAGATCAGTGTGCCACTCCACCTACTGATAGATCAATGTGCCACTCCACCTACTAATAGATCAATGTGCCACTCAACCTACTGATAGATCAATATGCCACTCAACCTACTGATAGATCAATAAATAACTCCACCTACTGATAGATCAATGTGCCACTCAACCTACTGATAGATCAATAAACCACTCCACCTACTGATAGATCAATGTGCCACTCAACCTACTGATAGATCAATAAATCACTCCACCTACTGATAGATCAATGTGCCACTCAACCTACTGATAGATCAATAAACCACTCCACCTACTGATAGATCAATGTGCCACTCCACCTACTGATAGATCAATGTGCCACTCAAAATACAGATAGATCAATAAACCACTCTACCTACAGATAGATCAATAAACCACTCCACCTACTGATAGATCAATGTGCCACTCAACCTACAGATAGATCAATAAACCACTCTACCTACAGATAGATCAATAAACCACTCAACCTACTGATAGATCAATGTGCCACTCCACCTACTGATAGATCATTGTGCCACTCCACCTATTGATCATTGTGCCACTCCACCTATTGATCATTGTGCCACTACACCTATTGATCATTGTGCATCATTGTGCCACTCCACCTATTGATCATTGTGCCACTCCACCTATTGATCATTGTGCCACTACACCTATTGATCATTGTGCCACTACACGTACTGATAGAACAAACCTATACAACATATTCCCACTCACCTAGACGCCCTATTCTAACAATGCTATTCAACATATTCCCACCCACCTAGACATCCTATTCTAACAATGCTATTCAACATATTCCCACCAAGCTAGACATCCTATTTTAACAATGCTATTCAACATATTCTCACCCACCTAGACGCCCTATTCTAACAATGCTATTCAACATATTCCCACCCACCTAGACATCCTATTCTAACAATGCTATTCAACATATTCCCACCCACCTAGACATCATATTCTAACAATGCTATTCAACATATTCCCACCCACCTAGACATCCTATTCTAACAATGCTATTCAACATATTCCCACCCACCTAGACGCCTTATTCTAACAATGCCATTCAACATATTCCCACCCACCTAGACATCCTATTTTAACAATGCTATTCAACATATTCCCACCCACCTAGACATCCTATTCTAACAATGCTATTCAACATATTCCCACCCACCTAGACATCCTATTCTAACAATGCTATTCAACATATTCCCACCCACCTAGACGCCCTATTTTAACAATGCTATTCAACATATTCCCACCCACCTAGACATCCTATTCTAACAATGCTATTCAACATATTCCCACCCACCTAGACATCCTATTCTAACAATGCTATTCAACATATTCCCACCCAACTAGACATCCTATTCTAACAATGCTATTCAACATATTCCCACCCAACTAGACATCCTATTCTAACAAAGCAATACAACATATTCCCACCCCCTAGACATCATATTCTCACACAGCTATACAAGTGCTTACGCAACTAGACACAATTTCTCCAGACACATAGACAGGGCCGTCGCAACGCATATTATGTAGATTTATATTTTATTCTTGCGAGGCGGGCGCACTCTTTCTTCGCCCGGGGGCCCAAAATGGTGTAAATTGGCTCTGCACATATACACCATATTCCCACCCACCTTGACTCAATATTCCCACCCACCTTGGCTCAATATTTCCACCCACCTTGACTCAATATTCCGACCCACCTTAGCACAATATTCCGACCCATCTTGGCACAATATTTCGACCCATCTTGACTCAATATTCCGACCCACCTTTGCACAATATTCCGACCCATCTTGACTCAATATTCAGAACCACCTTCGCACAAAATTGCTACCCACCTTGGCACAATAATCCCACCCAATTTGACACAATATTGCTACCCACCTTGGCACAATAATCCCACTAAACTTGGCACAATATTCCCACCCAACTTGGCGCTATAATCCCACCCACCTTGGCACAATAATCCCACCCAACTTGACACAACATACCTACCCACCTTGACTCAATATTCCCACCCACCTCGGCACAATATTCCCACCCACCTTGGTACAATATTCCGACCCAACTTGGTATAATATTCCCACCCACCTTGGTACAATATTCCCACCCACCTTGGTACAATATTCCCACTAAACCAAACACCTAATTCTCAACTACATAAACAAGGCTTCTCTAGACGTTTGATAAAAGGACATGAAACGGAAAAATTTGTTTTCCTGATCATGGAAAATTGACATTATGACCTCATTAGGCATTTTCATATTCCTAAAAAGAAAGCTGCCATTTCACCTGTTGTGCTATCTGCACAACTTCGTGGCAGGTGTAAAAGGATCCATATTTAATACCTGTTATTTATAATGTTATTTGGTGCAACACAAAGAAAGTAAAAATACAAAGACCACCCCTTTAACATAAACAAATGTAACAGACACAGTCAAGACATGATTTAAGTCATAAAACTAGGCATGATGCCAGACATGACATTGCCATTAATTGTGGCAGACTTAAGTATTTTCTAAAGTTACTTTCTTTGTGTCTCAGTCTCAAACTAAAACAAAAGCTTTCTTCCACTTCCTGCCATTTCAAGTTCTTTAAGACGCTCACTTCACATCAGTGCTATGCGGTGCAGACAGACATCTGTTTTCATAATGAACACAGTTTTTTCCCCAGCATTTCTTTCATTAACGAGCAGATGGTAATTGTGGAGGCCTAGGAGGGCTTCGTCGAAAAATTCAGCATGACCTTAACCTTCCTCAGGTTCAAGGTAACATAGAAGCACACATATACAATTGTGGAAAGATATGATATAAAAGTTAACAAACATATTGATTTACACACATAAAATGTATGCTATATTTTAGAAAAGCGGATATTTTAATCTTTCTGACATAAACTGGAATGACCAAAACATAGAACAACACGAAAATAATAATGCAATGAGTGAACTCCTTATTAATACAATACATTACATTTTGAACTTAAAGCAAAAAGTTTTTTTTAAAATACTACCTGGGAAAACAAAGAAAAAAACTTAATTTATTCTAAATACCGGGGCATATTGTAAACTATTAGACAATCACTGAAAGTATAATTATTAAAATAAATTTGAGTTACATGTTAGTACAATTGCAATTTTCGCGTGTCTAACATACCAAGAACTTTTACCCGTGGACTTGAGATCGACGTGATAGATATTGTATATTTATGTAGCTGTTATAACAACAAATTTAGCTCTGATTGTCTGATAGACATTAGAGTGACAGTCTGATAGACATTAGAGTGACAGTTTTTATCTTTTTCATTCAAAAAATGTATTTAAGGATTTTTTTCCCCACTTTATCAACATACATTATTAACATAAATATAAGTCGGATTTACCTTCTACGTCATATTTATGGTATCTAGAAAGTCTTTTTTAAAAATTAGGATACGACTACATCATAGTAATAGTAATAGCTCAAAAAAAAAATTGATGAAATAGTATATCTAGCCGTGAGATGACTCCACAGCATAAACAGATTCGAATACTTCAAAACATTATTCCAAAAGTTGTTTACAAACACCATTATTTTAAAAGGAGAAATCGACGATTTTATCAACACCTTTACTTTCTTCCTGGCAGGGTATATTGACATTAATGCCCCCACCTTCCAGGCAACCAGCCATTTGATGAGCATCTGTTTCTTGAGCTTTTCAAGTCCCGTTATCGTCTTGCACTTAAGCCTCGAGGCGCTGTTCACACCTTATCAGGGCCCCGTCCCACTAACCCCGTGGAATGCCCTACATCTAGACCTGGTCCTGGTGGGTAGAGCTTTCGTCAGGGCCGCAACCAGCCTTCCTCTAGTATATATAGGTCTGTACACGCTGCGTAGGTAAACACAACACCTCAGAAATGGACACCACATATGCACATACCAAATAGTACCCGTCATATACATACACTTGTTATATCTGTACACAACACACGTTCGTTCACAACGCACCACATATGCACACGCCTCATAAGTACAACCACATAGGTAAATACCACTTAGGTACTCAGTACATATGTACTCAGTACATAGGACGCAGTAATCTTCTGTACAGAAGGAGCGTCTGTAACATATAAGATAAGATATTCAGTACTTAGGTGTACACAACGTAGTTATTCGCTAAATAGGCACACACAATTAACACGTACACACCTCATAAGTAAACACACCATACGTACATAAAGAAAGATAAATACCACATAGGTACACAGACCATGGGTGTCCATTACGTATGTACTCACCTTAATTAGGCACCACATATGTACACACGATATATATACACAAGACATATGTACACACCTCATATGTACACACCTCATACAGTACACACACAACATAGACACAAGGTAACTCATTGACATACGCAATGGGCTCGCACACACCATTCGGTTTATTTCCCACCAGGCCGCTGACATGCGCACCACACTTGTTTGTATGCCCTGCACATCCCAAACATCTGCTATTTCTGTTATCATTGAAAACGAGATATATACCTTCTACACGTTTACCTGTACATCATAAACTGGTGTTTCACCTGAGAAAAGATAATCAATGGTTTTATGGAGAATGCGTAGTAGATTATACTGATATATTCATTGTGATCAGATTTATTTATTGCATTTCTTATTTAAGGCCAAATAGTTTGCTTGCTTTTTTGTTAAAATGCCACACCCCCACTATATTCTCTTTTTTTTTCATCAAAATAAAATAATTTGTAAAAACTTATCATTGAATAATTGATTTTATTTGAAAATTGCAATAAAAAGTTAAAGATTTAAAAAAAAAAAAAAAGGTGAAAAGACCAAATTTTAAAAACCGGAAATTACATTGGTGGTAAGAAAAACTAAAAGACTGAGGTTGATATTTTGTGCTTTCTTTCTGGATCCTTAGGACCTATAATTTTATAATGCAATATTGTATCATCCAATTCAAATGTAAAATAACTGTAAGCCGCTTATTATCTTATTGTCTTTAGCATATCACTTTTATGGAATGAATGTTTTAAAGAGCATTTTAATTAATTCAATTTTTGTCTACTTCATATAATTTTTCCAAAAAATGTATAAAGAAATGATTGTGAATGTTTCAAACAAATTTAGAAAGTAATGATTGTGAGTTTGTGAGTGTTTCAAGCTTTTTCAATCTTTGAAAATTCAGAAGTTTGCTAATGGAACCCTCAGCTATTAAAAAAATAAAGATATCATTAGTATTTATTTTTATTTTTAAAAATTGAAAGTGTTACGACCCATTCAAAGAAATATTGTTTCTGTAACCGATAGTGCGGCAGCTAAATACTTGTACGTAAGATACCTAAACTATTTTTAAAATTAATTAGATAGCTTTGTTATGATTAATTTTATATTCCTAAAAACGTATACATGACATTTGAAAATGTTATGTAATCTGATTAATTATGTTACTTGGTTGATGTGTGCAATATCTATCTATCTACCTATCTATCTATCTATCTATCTATCTATCTATCCATCCATCCATCCATCCATCCATCCATCCATCCATCCATCCATCCATCCATCCATCCATCCATCTATCTATCTATCTATCTACCTACCTACCTACCTACCTACCTACCTACCTATCTATCTATCTATCTATATATCTATATATCTATCTGTCTATCTGTCTGTCTGTCTGTCGTCTGTCTGTCTGTATGTCTGTCTGTCTGTCTGTCTGTCTATCTATCTATCTATCTATCTATCTATCTATCTATCTATCTATCTATCTATCTAATTTCTATCTATCTATCTAATTTCTATCTATCTATCTATCTATCTATCTATCTATCTATCTATCTATCTATCTATCTATCTATCTATTCATCTATCTATCTATTTCAGCTAAACGAGCATGTGTCAACAAGCATGACGGATGACCGTGGCTGAGGTCGAACACCGATCAATCACTTTATTGTTGGCAAGCAAAGATGGTGGCCGGGGTTGGAGGGGGGTCATCGAGAACAACAAAGCTTTTTCAGTTCACTATCGTTGTTCCTTCACACAATAAAATGCATTTCGTAGTGTAGTGGTGATTATATCCGACTAACACGCAGAAGATCATGGGTTCAAGCCCCAGCTACGACATTATGTCTTAATTTAAAAAAATGTTTTATCCCGTTCTCCCCTCTCCCTTTTCTTTTTGAACATGACTTCGCAACATGGCTGTATAAAAATGTGTATTTCAACATTGGGATAACTTTGGCAACGTGCCTCTAAAACCATTGTTCTCAGTAACGAAAAAGTAGTCATACACTCTCATCAACAATAATTCAGTACATCAATACTTAAGAAGCATATATGGTGGTGAGGCAGAAATTTAAGCGATGTCCGAAATACTTCCCGCCAATATCATAGTGTACTTCCTAGAGCGTCCTCGACTTTACAATAGCGGTCCTTTCGATCATGGCCATTACGAAGTTCACATGCCTCTAAAACGTGATCACTTTCTGGTGCCGTCTATCGTTAACGTTGGTATGTCCACACACATTTCACAGCCACCTTATCACACTGATGTGACATCACTTTGCCATCATCCTGATAAACATGTGCAACCGCATTACTTAACATACTCTAATGAAAGAAGAACTTCAATCAACCATCTGTACAAACATAACCAGAACAAACACAAGACGAGTGCAAATAAGCTTGACAAATAACGCTTGCCAGGGTCGGCCAATCACAGTTTACGCTTGGCGAGCTACGTTTGTGCAGGGTGGGGGGGCAAGTTATTGCAAAATTATTTTGGGATTTCTGGCTCAGTTCTGGCTTGGTTTCAATCATACATATCTAACAGATCACAAGTGGTATCAGTAGATGACTGTATCTCTTACAGAGCTGACTTGGTTTATGGTGTGCCTCAAGGCTCCGTTTTGGGTCCGGTACTTTTCGTGCGGTATACAAGGCCACTACTTCTACTGCTCGAAAAGCATTCAGTTAAAAGCCAATCATTTGCAGATGATACTCAACTTTACACTCACACTGATCCGTCTGATATTGGCTTTACTGTCCAATTGATTCAGGAGTGCATTGGTGAGGTAAAGTCTTGGATGACTCTAAGCAAGCTCAAACTGAATGATAATAAGACAGAAGCACTGCTATTCTGTAACAATAAATCCCGCAGTACTTTGACTCTTCCGAATTCTATTCAGGTGGCTAGTTCTGATATACTGTTCACAACATCGACTAGGAATCTTGGCTACATTATTTCTGACAACATGTCTACCAACAACTTCATCAATCACATTTGTCGTTCTGCCTATACTGCCATTCGTCAGATCAGTTCAATCCGTCATTATTTAACAGATAGTGCAACAAAAACTCTAGTCTGTTCTCTTGTTCTGGCTCGTATGGATTACTGCAATTCTCTTCTGTCAGGTGCGCCAAAACAATGCATTGAAAAACTACAGAGAGTTCAAAATTCAGCTGCCAGATTAGTTCTAAAGGCAAAAAAACATGACCATGTTACTCCGCTACTTTACTCACTTCATTGGCTACCCATACAAGCCAGAATTGATTACAAACTGGCCGTTCTGTGTCACAACTTCTTTTCTGACTCATGCCCTTCATATCTTACTGAACTTTTGTCAGTCTACTCACCAAGTCGTCAGCTACGCTCCTCTGCAGATACACGCATTCTCTGTGTTCCTAAGACAAGAACTAAAACATTTGGCGAAAGGTCATTCTCCTTTTGTGCAGCCAAACAATGGAATTCTCTTCCATTACATATCCGTAGCATTTCAACTGCTAAGTCATTCAAGACTGCACTTAAGACACATCTTTTTAAAATTTATTTTCAAAATTAATAAAACAACATTTCTTTAAATGATTAACGTAGCTGATGTATTGAGTATAGCGTATTGTCATTTATGTAGTTAATATGATATGAATGTTTCTTTTTATTGTTATATGTATTTTTATTTCCATGTAAAGCGCTGTGAGCCTGGCTCCNCCCCCCCCCCCCACTTTTTGCACTATCTATGAGAAAGTCTACGGCGTATGCTACGCCACGAGCCACGTGTAGTTGTAATTATTGTAAATTCTCTTTATTTTCTTCGTCTCCACTTACTTTAATCTTCCCCAAGTGCTTACCTTAATCTCCACTCTGTAAACTTAAATTAATCTTCACTTTATACCCCCACCTTAATCTCAACTCTATAATCTCACCTTAATCTACACTCTATAATCTCACCTTAATCTCCACTCTATAATCTCACCTTAATCTACACTCTATAATCTCACCTTAATCTCCACTCTATAATCTCACCTTAATCCCCACTCTATAATCTCACCTTAATCTACACTCTATAATCTCACCTTAATTTCCACTCTATAATCTCACCTTAATCTACACTCTATACCCTCTCCTAAATCTACACTCTATAAACTTAACTAAATAACAAATGTATACACTTATCTTAATCTCATCTTTTTACTCTTACTTTAATCTCCATTCTATACACTTACTTTAATCACCACTCATTACGCTTACCTTAATCACCACACAAAACACTTAAGTTACTCTTCATCCACAACCCTAACATTAATGTACACCCCTAATGTAAACATAATATCTTTCTAAAATCCTAATTTTTGTTTCAGCTAAGATGTGTTGCCTTAAGTGCACGCAAATTTATTGAGTAAAATTTGCCGTACCTCTATCAAAAGATATTGGTCGAAATTTTCTGTTTCACTAAACTTCTCTTGTTTTTCTTTCTTTCTTTTGAGCCCTTGATTGTTTGCTTGACGAAACAACTTTGGATCGATTTTTAACCCACTTCCCTGTATGCTGACGAGCTGAAAATTTGCAGACAGACTTGTGTCGAGGGGCAAAAATGATGCATCAAAATTTCAGATCGATCGAACGTAATGTAATTTATTTAGTGAATTTTTAGATTATCTGAATTTATCTCCATATCGCATGTTTATTTTTGTGCAAGAGTATCGCGGTGGGTATTATATTGAACGGCCTTTTTTTAAAATACTTTCCTTTTGCGCTGTGCGGTGCGTATTATATTGACGATACTTTTTAAAAATATATTCTCGATCTATAAATGTAAATGCTATTAATTGCTAATCTGTATCGCGTGCGCACCTATTAAACATTTTTTTAAAAACCATTTCCCTTTGATGACACTATAGTAGGTTTTTAAAAATGCAATCGCCCTTGGGAATTGCTTTTATTTATTTGAAATGTCTATGCAACTCCTCCTGAACCATACCAGATAGAGAGTTTGGGTCTTTAGCAAGTATGCTAAGGAGGTCCCAAGGATGCGCAAAGGCCGAAAATACCGAAAAGGTTAACAGGATTTCCTGGAAAATAACCACACAAATTTTTTTTTTTAAAATGTCAGTAATTTGTAAATTTCTTGCCAACCACAACATCTCTCGGGTTGAAACCTACGCCAAACAATAGATAATAATATTTAGAACAATGTTAGAGAGATAATTTTTTAAAATCTTTTTTTTGTTATACTCCCGTAATTTTAGAAGCAATTTTTTACTTTCATTATTATTGATTTGAAATTACTTTTATTGAAATCTAGAATGATAGTTAATGGAGTTTTCCTGCTTTGTGAATGCTAAAGTTAGTTTGGCGCGCGGTGCGCATTATATTGACATATTCTTGGTGTGATGTAGCTTGAGGTGAAATGACGTCATATTTTGTTTACTCTCAGAATTACTTGAAATTACTATTAATGTAATCTGGAATGATTTTCTTTGAATAAAAAATAGGATTCTTTTTGGTGGAAATTGCGTGCAAATACTCATTCGAGTTTTTATTTTCTGTTTTACTATAAATACTTTATACATGAAACGTAACTAAAATTATGATTTTTTTTTTTGATTTTTTTTTTCCCCGATGCTTATTATAATGAACAACTTTGAGTGATGTCCCGTAAGTAAAATATTTTTGGACAAGAACTTTTTTTTTTTTATTTTTTATTTTTTTTTTTTTACAGATTTAAAAAAAATTATTAAGTTAATTTTTTTTTTTTTTTAAATATCATTTGCTGTTTAGTAGATTACAATCTTTTGAGATTATTCAACATTGCTATTTTTCTGTTAAACCATCTGTTTGGGGCCGTCCTTAAAGTACGTCACGCTATTTTTTAACCTTTTTGACACCCCCTGTGCCCCCTGTCACAAAGTGTCACAAATCTCGGGACCCCCCCCCCTTCCCTAAAGTACGTCACACTTCCGAAAAAAAATAATGAACAACCAATTAAAATTTAATCGAAAACTCAAAACACTCTTCCTTATTAAACTGCCTTAAAATATAAATATTAAAAGAATTAACAGATTTAATATGACTTTAATAGTAGAATAACTAATCGTCAACAGTTGTCACAGTTATTCCTTGAAACGGTAACTCAATCAATTGAATTTGGAAAACAAATTGCAAAAAATAGACTTGACAATTATATAATAAACAACATTCATCTGCTACCTTATCATTTACAAAGGGTGAGGTCAACTTTAAGATAATCTTCCGATTATGCTTTCTATTGACACATGATAAGAAGTAGAATAGCAAAACTTGACCTCAACCAGTGATTAACTAATAAAATTGGAAACAAAACAATGTGACTAAAAAACAAGGACTAGATTGACAAATTATGTGAGCAGCTCTTGTGCTATATGGAATATGTTTATAGTGAATCATGTTTAATTTAAAAACTATTCACTAGACATCATCCATCCATGGTGAAGTGAAGTGTTCATCCATAGTTACGTCTGACATAAATCTTTCCCCATCATCGTTTCCTGGAAGGATAATTGCTGACAGATCAACTTCATCCTCATCTAGCCACTCAACATCCTCTGAATGTGCATATTTCCTTCTGCCAAAAATTGCCATGGGTTCTTTTAGCCTTCTAGCGGCGATTCTCAAAGGACGGATGCGTTTTATCTGAGTTGATTCTGGAAAATTTTGGGTTGGCACATTCTCCTGTGCCAGAGCTCTGTGTTGTCATTTATGTTTCTTCAACATTGTTTGTGGGGTAACGTATAAGTGACACACTTTGCAAATTCGATCAAGCAAGCTGATCTTCAAAGATGGACAGTAAAGATCATATGGTTGTACTTTAAAAACTCCTGCTGATCTTGGCATGACGTCATCAATTTTGAGAGTTTGTGCCAATAACAGTGAAAGAAATTTATGATCATCTGCATTTGCTCTTTCTGAAGCTCTGAGTCCATTAGTTGTTTGGTTGATTGGGATTGGGGGAGGAAAGAATCTCGAAGGTAAAACGTTGAAATATGAGCTCCGTATTTTGTAGCAACATTTTATGTCCTGAATTTTCACAATTTGAGCGAATTATTGGCTGGTGCGAGCATGATTGTAAAAATCACTCCTGATCCTTCGATATCAGTCCTGCTGCATCCAATTCAGATTTCTCAGGGTTGGTATATTCTGCAACTGTTGGAAATGGGTCAACAACCACATGCGACGAGATTTCAGCTAAAGTTTCACCAGCAAACTTGAATATTTTTCTTTCCAAATCCTCATTGATTGTTATGCCCTGCGAATCAAGGTGACTGCAATAATGTTCATTTGGCAACATGACACCAGACAGTTCTCTGCTCAATGGAGCCATTCGACGCTCGACGTGATTAAAAGCACTTCTTCTCGGTGCATTGGTTGCAAGGAATAAGGCATCAAGATTATTTTTAACGAAGCGATGGATTGCAACTTTAATTTTTTAGATTGACCAAAGGAGGTATATAGTAAATGTTACAATGGAAGATAGATTGACTTAAGAAGGTATATAGTAAATGTTGCAATGGAAGATAGATTGACTTAAAGAGGTATAGTGTAAATGTTACAATGGAAGATAGATTGACTTAAAGAGGTATAGTGTAATTGTTACAATGGAAGATAGATTGGCTTAAGAAGGTATATAGTAAATGTTGCAATGGAAGATAGATTGACTTAAAGAGGTATAGTGTAAATGTTACAATGGAAGATAGATTGACTTAAAGAGGTATAGTGTAAATGTTACAATGGAAGATAGATTGACTTAAAGAGGTATAGTGTAAATGTTACAATGGAAGATATATTGACTTAAAGAGGTATAGTGTAAATGGTACAATGGAATATGGACTTAGAGAGGTGTGTAGTAAATGTTACAGTTGAATTATGAAGTACGGACTTGCTGATTGATTTGCGTGGTGAGTATTTAATACGAAAGCAGATAATTATACATGAGGTAGATGAGAGTAGAGCTTAAGTTTTAGATATAGAAAGTCAAGAAGACATGGTTTAATTGTGTGGTGACTTGGGCGCATGTACTCCTTATGATAAATGAAACAAACACATACAAATTATCGTTCTTACCACCCGGAAGTCTGCCATGGAATGGGTCGCCGTATCAAATCAAGAAAATTAACACATTTACAACGATAAAAATACAAGACTAGACGTTAACCATTAATCAGTGTAGGGTGCAATAAATCTTCTGTATAGATGGAGCGTCATTATAAGACAAGATAAGATAAGATAAGAGTTAATTAATTTCTTAACGAATTCTCAGACGAGTGGTCACTTTTTTTAAAAAGGTCACGCTAAATGCTGACAGCAAAACTTTTTTTCACAATAGAAAGTTATCATCATCATAAAGTCCAGCGACCGTTGCGGTCATTGGGGNCTTAAGAAGGTATATAGTAAATGTTGCAATGGAAGATAGATTGACTTAAAGAGGTATAGTGTAAATGTTACAATGGAAGATAGATTGGCTTAAGAAGGTATATAGTAAATGTTACAATGGAAGATAGATTGACTTAAAGAGGTATAGTGTAAATGTTACAATGGAAGATAGATTGACTTAAAGAGGTATAGTGTAAATGTTACAATGGAAGATAGATTGACTTAAAGAGGTATAGTGTAAATGTTACAATGGAAGATAGATTGACTTAAAGAGGTATAGTGTAAATGTTACAATGGAAGATATATTGACTTAAAGAGGTATAGTGTAAATGGTACAATGGAATATGGACTTAGAGAGGTGTGTAGTAAATGTTACAGTTGAATTATGAAGTACGGACTTGCTGATTGATTTGCGTGGTGAGTATTTAATACGAAAGCAGATAATTATACATGAGGTAGATGAGAGTAGAGCTTAAGTTTTAGATATAGAAAGTCAAGAAGACATGGTTTAATTGTGTGGTGACTTGGGCGCATGTACTCCTTATGATAAATGAAACAAACACATACAAATTATCGTTCTTACCACCCGGAAGTCTGCCATGGAATGGGTCGCCGTATCAAATCAAGAAAATTAACACATTTACAACGATAAAAATACAAGACTAGACGTTAACCATTAATCAGTGTAGGGTGCAATAAATCTTCTGTATAGATGGAGCGTCATTATAAGACAAGATAAGATAAGATAAGAGTTAATTAATTTCTTAACGAATTCTCAGACGAGTGGTCACTTTTTTTAAAAAGGTCACGCTAAATGCTGACAGCAAAACTTTTTTTCACAATAGAAAGTTATCATCATCATAAAGTCCAGCGACCGTTGCGGTCATTGGGGGAAGCGAATGGACACATCAACAGACAACGATCTCCACAATTGCCTATCTTGAGCGACGGCTAGTAGTTGACTAAATCTCAACCCTGTCCATCCCTTTATGTTGTCAAGCCAGCTTTTTCCGCTGTCGACCTCTTCTCCGGCTCCCTTCAACAGTGCCTAGAAGGATAATTTTTTAGGGTATCATGTCACAGTACATGACCGAACCAATGGCGGATTAAGGGGGGGGGGCTGAATGGGCTAAAGCCAGGGGTCCCCGATGGTTTGGGGGCTCCCAAACTTTTTATATTTTATAATAAAAGTGTACAAATGTTTGGAAAATATAATAAAATATTTAATAAATTTATAAATATTATCTATATCACTAAGTTTATATGTGTAAAATTTTTCATTTTAGACAAGATCCGCTGGCCGTGTGGGGAAGCATAGGCTCGTGTCGCAAGCGGTGTCGGGTTCGATTCCCGGCAGTGGAATATATTTTTTTTTTCTTTTCACACTCAATTGTAACATATCACAAACACTTCAAACAGTTATTTCTTCGTGATCGTTTTTTTTTTTTTTTCATTATCATTATTTAGTTACAGTCTTATATTAGCTGTTAACAATCATTTTATTTTTAGGGACGCTGGCTGGAGAGGGCCCCCATTTTGATTGCAGCCCGGGGCCCCGTGCAGTCTTAATCCGCCCCTGGACCGAACCATGGTATTTTACGTCTCTAAATTGTTGTTATCATTGCTTACTTGACGACCCGCTATAGAGTTTATTTTGTCCCAGACATATTCATTATTCTTGTGTTCTAGAAAAGAAATCTGGAGAATGTTCCTCATGCACGTGTCTTCGAAAGCCTGCAGCTTGCTTTCAGTGGTTGCCAGTTGTGTCCAAGTCTCACACCCATAAGGACAATAGTTTTAACGAGAGCTCTGTAAAGCCTAGGTTTATTTTGGAAGGCTAATATTTTCGCTGTTTCATATTTTAGCTAGTTTCGTCATTGCTGCCATTGCCGACACAATTTTTGCTCAAATTTTAGCTTTACAGTTACCATCTCTAGATATAATGGCTCCAAGATATTGAAAGTTATGTACTTCCTACAGCTTTTGTTAGTTCATTACGTTGTTTGTCATACTGACAGCTGAGGTATTAACCAATATCTCCTTTTTCTTTCAGCTTATTTCCATTCCATATACAACTGATCTGCCTGCAAGTTTGTCAGTGAAATCCTGAAGAAAATTACACTTATATAAAATCGAAATTTTTTTAAAAGGATTAATTAAGCATTACAAGTGGTCGGTAGTAAGTGGTTCAGTATATGAGGAGATAGATCTGTTCTCGACTCAAAAAATAGACAATCATAATATGTCTGTCCTCCTTACATAAATCTTTGGACACAACATGTAGATTCTAATTAAAAATTATATCCTCTTATTAAAATATCATACCAAAAATATAGATACGTTACATTTACTGAAAACTGATTTTTTAAAAAGCATATTTATTTTTTAAACTTTTAAACTTAAAAGTTCGTATTACTAAATTCAAGGTAATACCGAATGAAAAGCAATTTTTTCGTCATAGTAATAGCCGCTTTTTAAAACAGACATGACTCTGATATTGTCTAAACACATACCACCAAAATAAAAAGTTATTCATTGAAAACCAGAGCTGCCATTCTTGTACTGAAGCCAGTAGAGAAAGAAATAAAAGTTGATGAAAAAAAAAGCACCTTGACAGGTGGCATTTTAACAGGCTTACGAACATTGGGAAAGGGGGGGGGGGAACACTTACAAAACAAAAGGAAATAAGATTCAGACAAAAGGTTAACACAATTAGACATGAGGAGAAGTTAAAGACAAAGGGATTCACACATCACGAACATTGTGACAGAGATGAAGAGAAAGGATGCTGACACGAATACGCGACGGATTTGAAGAACAGTGGTGGCCACAATACCAGACGCGAAGGAGTTGAAGTGAACGGACAGATGAAATTAGACATATCAACGAGTTGAAAGCAAATACTACGCTATGAGACATATGTAGAGCTTGAAGGAACAGACTTATGCTATGAGACATATTTAAGAGTTGAAGACAACGAACATATGCTATGAAACATATTTTGGAGTTGAAGAGAAGTAGCATATCCTATTAGGCATATGATTAGCGGAAGGGAAGCGCAAGACAGAATAAATATATGTGAAGGCGTATCTGATAAAAACATAGACACTATGTGACATTTGAAGAGAAAAAATGGGGGAGGGGGTGGGGGTGTCCACTTTTTTTTTTTTACTTACGAAAAGTTAGAAAATTGCAACTAGTTTGGCTGCTAAGGGAGGGAGCAGGTTGGAGGTGAGAAAGACATGTCAATTAAACAGCTCGCTGTCAGGTCTGCGGAGTGCTAATGGCCGAGACGGAGGGAGCAACTGCATGAATGATGGCCAGGACTGGGGCTCATCTATTTACCGTCTGCTGGCTGTTAGCATAAAGCATGACCTGGTCTAAGTGGCGGCGTGGCCTTGACCTCTTTCTGTCAGGTAGAATCATGACCAGAATAAACCAGGACGTTGCATCACAACTCACCGACCACCTTTACCACCTTTGTGAGGTGGCTGCGTCACAACTCACCGACAACCTTTACCACCTTTGTGAGGAGGCTGCGTCACAACTCACCGACCACCTTTACCACCTTTGTGAGGTGGCTGCGTCACAACTCACCGACCACCTTTACCACCTTTGTGAGGTGGCTGCGTCACAACTCACCGACAACCTTTACCACCTTTGTGAGGTGGCTGCGCAAACCCCTAATGATCGGCCACAGGTATTTATGAAAAATGTTATGCTGACATACGTTTGTGTCACCCGTTAAAACAATATGTGAGTTGCCTCCCGTTCACACATAAACCAAGGAAAAGGGGTGACACGGGTCGTGAATAATGTCAGCCAAAGGGTCACTACTCTGACCTACTTGTGACATACATAAATGTGTGACCAGTGGTCAAGATTGTAAGTTTGCACGTGCATCTACGGGTCCACAGGTTCTCATATGTTGAGACCCACTGATTCATACTAACATTCTCCCCCTCGTGTTCTAGACATATGACAATGACCATGACCTAGAGCGGATCAACTATTAGACAAAGAAGCTTCTTACCTGAGCATCTCCTATTAGTATCCTCTTCCCCACATTGGCTGTTCTGATGAGAGCCTGGCTTGCTGTCATAGATTGTACGGAGTTCCTTCGACCTCATACTGCTACGTTTATTTGTAGTTGTAATAATTGCTAGGGTTGATCTGAAGGGAATGTATTTTGTTAGTATATTTCAATTTATTTTATAATATTATTAATTAATAATGATTTATTAAAAAATTAATTTATTCTACGAACTGCAGAATTTCATAATTTGAGTTTGTATTCTTTCGACTTATCATATCTGTACAGTAAATGCAGGAATGTAAAGTAAAGACAATGCAATTAAACCAGTATTAGAGAATCGTAGAAATTATTGTCTCAGAGAGCTGCAATCTCAAATTACCAGAATGTAAGCGTTTCTTTAAGTCAGTAAGTTCTATATCGTCCCGACAATAGCAGTTGGCTTGACTGGCACAAGGTGGAGATGTGGCCTGTATGTTACAAGATTAGTGGACGGCACAACTCTGACCAAAGCAAAGATAAAGGCGAGAAGACCATGTTGAGGGCAGCGGTGGTCGAGTGGCAGCGCGCTCGACTGGCGCTCCGACGGTCACGGGCTCGAATCCATGGGAAGCCAAGGACCTGCTCCCGGGGCCTAGGGCGTCCCCGAGTTCCACCCAGCTCCAAGTTAGGCGGGGTAATGCGTGGAACCCTTAGCCGTGGCATGTGAATCGCTGCATCACTTGCCAAAAAAAAAACCACTGCTGCCTTGCAGATGGTCTTGGCTGACCAAAGGCTATGGAAGCAAATCCAGAAAATACAGCAGGCTGAAGTCGGAGACCACGGGCCGATTGGCGCAAAACTCGTGGCACGCAAAGCTCAAAATTAAATATTGAGAACGAAGAAGAAGACCATGTGACCGGTTGAGAGAACGCTGTGGTTAATATTTACGTAGCAGAAATATTTTTGTACTAGCAGTTAAATCTTTTTGAGTGTGTAAATACAACGAATCGTCGTTGATCGTCTACTCTTTATTTATTGTAACGAGGTATGGCACTTGTAAACATTGCATGTTAATAAAATCTTATTAACTGTCCCATGAAACGTCATACAGAATATGACTGTAATAAAGTTTTCGAATAAAATGCAAGATACAAGAAAGACTTCTGTTATCAAATACATAAATTACAGCTTTTTTTTTTTTTTTTTAAACTAATGCACAAGCAGACATTTCGGCTAAGGCCTTCCTCAGTACAGTCTTTTTATTTAAATTATAGTTACATTAAATTTTACTTACTATACCATAAGAATAATAATGCAGTAGTGATTATAAACCGAAAAGAACAGAAGAAATATGTGAACAGTACAATCCGAGTTTGTTTTATTATTAGTGTGAGACCTATACAAACAGTTGTCAACAACATAGCTGACAAGCAAGGGAGATTATTATTAAAAATCAGTATGACACTGAATAATTTAAGTAGCCTACCCTGAGTTTTGTAAGACATTAGCAATGTTCGATGCCTGGAGTTGTTACAAGGAATACATGTACAGTCGGACCACGCTATAGGAGTTTTTGATATACATACTGATAAAGATCGATGCCTGGAGTTGTTACAAGGAATACATGCAGTCGGACCACGCTATAGGAGTTTTTGATACACATACTGATAAAGATCGATGCCTGGAGTTGTTACAAGGAATACATACAGTCGGACCACGCTATAGGAGTTTTTGAAATACATACTGATAAAGATCGATGCCTGGAGTTGTTGCAAGGAATACATACAGTCGGACCACGCTATAGGAGTTTTTGATATACATACTGATAAAGATCGATGCATGGAGTTGTTACAAGGAATATATAGTGGGACCTCACTAAGTCAAAATCAAAGAGACGCAAAAACAAAAATTGTTTACAAAATAACTTCGACTTAACGAGTTTTCGCGTTAGGAAAATGGCATAATAGGCACAATTTAATCAAGGAATTCTGCCTGGAGCTAACAATTAATTCAATAAAAAGGAGGTTTTCGACTTAGGGAATTTTGACTTAGCGAGTTTCGACTGTATAAGATATAGATCTATAGTAGGTAATTAATTTTGGAGATATTAAGTTAATAATAAAATATTGTGTTTCGTCTTAAACATAATTTGAGTATTATTTAAAAGGCAAATATACACAAGAACATTACATAAAATATGTCGTCACAAACTCATGACACGTCCTTCACCTTCGTCCCAACATGCACTACTTTACCTGCAGCTCATGACGTCGTGTAAGCTGACTTGCCAGGTAAGTGATGGGCCTAATATAATTATTACTTCATTACTGCTGGAGCACATCTGGCATCTTCACTTGTTTACAAAACACAAAGAAACGATATGTGGGTAATCTTAAAGTTTAAAGTACAGGAGATACAAGAAAAGTTCTTGCTATGTATTTGGATACGTTTGAATACGATGAAAACGAGTTACCTCAAAGTAAGCGTGGCAAAATCTATTAGCACCTTGGCCCAGAGTCCATAGCACGCAAAAACGTGTTGTTGTTGTTGTTGTGGTTGCTGTTATTTTAAAGTGAGGAGTATGCAGCACTAACGACAATAAAAAGACGGGAAAACAACCAAACACAATCAGCTGAGATCAACCATCCCCGAGATCACAGCCAACTTCATGGGACCGTTTCATAGACTGCACGTAAGTGCCATCGAGCTTTACTTCATGGGACAAGACAAACCACAAGGGAACCCCCAGGCACACCTCCCCCACACCTCCTAACAAAACCAACGGAATGTGGGCATGTGAATCATAGTAGGGAAACAGACATCTGTATTTTTATTTTTCAAAAATAACTCACGTGTTCCAAGGGAGATACTAAAACAAAAGAAAATACATCGATGATATGTACATTATTTCCCTTGAATTTTGTCATTTAATTTTTGTTAAAATTGTTTTCAAAGCTTTATCTATTGGAAGGGACATAATCTAGGAGTCAATCTGGAATGATTTGATTGGACTTTTTAACCAAAGACAGGAAAACATTGACTACTTTTTAAATGGGAAATTACTTTTTTTACACACATTTTAACGCTGAAAGAACATTTATTTAAATTATAAAAATTTACAAAATCAACATTTTAAATAAAATTAATAACAAAACTGTTGCCATGTAAAACACATTAAAATTGTTTTCGTTTACACTTTGCTCTGTTGGTTCCCTTTCCTTAAGCTGATTCTCAATTACAATAGAATTACATCTATAATATGTAGTTGTTTTTCAAGGGGATGCGATTCCTTGCGCGATCCCATTTCCCAATAAACATTATTATTTTCTTAAAATCCCCCCCCCCCCACCAAGCCTAGTACATGTTTCTGGATAATGTGGAAATTCTATGCCAAGTTCTCATTTTCCTTTCTTTTATATAAACAAAAAAATCTTTCAGAGCATGAACGACTGCAGGTGTTTTATTCGGAATAACGTCCCTTGTTAGGTCTGGTCTATGCACTGTGTCTATGCGATATCTATCTATGCAGGTTTTAAAATTAAATTAATTCCTTATTGCAGTGGTTCTCTTCCTAGTTTGGGGCATGACAGAAAATAAATTGAGAAGCACTGCCTTATTAAATAACTTTAAAACAAATCATACTGTTTTATCTTACATATTGTCTTAAGATTAGAGAATAATAACATCTNATATATCTGTGTATATATATGACCTACTGTAATTTTCCTTCTCAAGAGTAAGCTCGGCGCACAATACTGTTATATTAAAACCACAATATTGAGCTTAAATTATCAAATAATAAGAAATACTAGCAAAAAAAATATTGGCATATTTTTACTTGCATAACAAAACTTTAGGTCAAGATACTTAACAAATCATTATTAGCATATTACCTCATCCTGGACGGGCCCCCACTATGGCGGATTCGTTTTTCAGCGGGGATCTAGGTCCTCCCTTTGCCACATATATTAATTAGCGTCGTCAACTCCGACAGAGTCTCGATTTGTTAATGAAAACACAAAGTACAACATTAGACATTGGATGTATTCACCAACACTTTATTCATCTCAAACAAGTTTAATCACATCATCTCAATACACCCATGACCATAAAGTTGATAACTTTTAAAAATAACTTTCACATCGTTCAAAGTACATCACGACCCTGCAGTCTCTCTTCTCACTTCGTATTCTGATCAGCTCTCTTTTGTCTTACCCCGCACCAGACTATTCATAGGCCGTCTCCCTTCATCAAGTCATGACTGACAAGAACTCCCACTATTATTTACAAGTAAACTCTTCTTAAGACGCTACCTAACTAGAGCTCATAACAAAATCATTACAATTCAGATCAGCGATATTGTACCACAACGTCCACGGTGTCCGACCGTGACAAGAACCTCCATCAATAATTTTAAGACTAATCAAATAACATAAGACATACACATACAATCCTAGTTAGATGGGTAGAGGGAACAAATACAAGCCATATAAACAAAAATACCAGTACTCATATCAAACTGATAGGACGAAATATTAGAAATATTTCATATTAACGTATGCATAGCAGCACCCAAACATAATCGCATAAGTTTCAGAATTGGAAATTGAAAAACATTTTACAATAGATCAACACATTACACAGGGAAAAAATTATATTTTATCCAAGCAATAAAACTCAATTAATAAATTACACAAGAAATCTGCACACATTTAATAAAAAGAAAAGCAACATCATTTCACACAACATAAATGGAAACTCTTAAATGGTGTTTTAACCGCTGTAGACAAATTTCAACAAAATTCAAGTAGGATTGGGTAGTAAAATTTTTTAATTTTTTTTTAACAATATGCATGAGCCTTTCAGGACGCAACTAGACAATGGACTTTTAGCCACAATAACTGCTAGCGAATAAACAAAGACAAAAATCGAGAATAAATCAAAATTTAGCTCCAATGTTAAGTCTTGGAATACATCAACCAGATAAATGATTAATTTATGTTTAAAAAATAAGGAGGAATTTTTATAAAAGAAACAATTGTATATTGCCAATGAAGATAAATGAGAATTAATGCTATCATTTATTGGAATCTGGAATATTATTGAGTTGTCCCTTTATGCTTAAACCTGTTTTAAATACGTGTGACTTGAATTTTAATTTATTTCAAAAACGGGAATTCACATATTTGCCAAAAGGACGGTGCATCCAGAATTCCCTTAGGAATTCGCTCTTTCCGTTTGAGGAACGACTCTACAGAATTAGGACACACGTGTAATATTCATGATTCAATACAATTAGAACACAAGTTTAACATTCATGAATCAACATAATAAGAACACAAGTTTAAAATTCATGAATCAACATAATAAGAACACAAGTTTAACATTCATGAATCAACAGAATTAGGACACAAGTTTAACATTCATGAATCAACATAATAAGAACACAAGTTTAACATTCATGAATCAACAGAATTAGAACACAAGTTTAACATTCATGAATCAGCGTAAGTAAGACACTAGTTTAACTTTCATGTACCAGCAGAAGTAGGTCACAAGTTTAACATTTATGTATCAGCAGAAGAAGTCACAAGTTTAACATTCATATATCAGCAGAAATAGGCCAGAAGTTTAACGTTCATTGTATTTATTTGAACACCACGCCGCTGATCATTCCATTTATTCTCATATTTCACTCCACGGGGGATGACTGTTAACTCTGGAGTTCTTTGTGTCTAGCGTGGTTTAAATCAACAATTAACTAGTTGCCAATTATGTATTTCCTTTTTTTATTAGACGAAAACTTAAATTCAAGACAGTCTGTCAAATAAACAAATTCAAATTTTTAAAATCTAATTATTTTTAAAAAGAAACAATTTTTTAATGGAAAAAAAACGCCATCTTGTTAGTTTTGTAGCTTTTTCTATTGACCAGAGTTCTAGAACAACATTTCTCTAATAGACTTTTTGAAGCCAAAAATTGGTTGATAAAGTTTGTTATCGAGAAAGTTAACATGTTAGCAAGCAAAATATCCCAAGCATAAGATATTAATCAAATTATAAAGTAGATTTGTAGATCTTGTCTTTATTCTTTGCTTGCTGAGTTTCTTAGTTAATGTGTCTGCTAAATTATTTTCAAATACATCTGTATAAAAAGCTATATATAAACTGTACTGTATAAGTACTGATGGAAGATGTAGTAGTGTGTTTAGTGGTGGTGAGAGGTTGGCGCGTTGTTTACGAGTTAATTTATTGGGGGTGTTAGGCCACAGTCAGTTTAATTACAGCAGTGCGACATCATAGTGAGATTGTAGTGACAGCCTGACATACATGGCTGTGCTTGACATGGGTGTGCTTGACAGGGCTGTCACCAGTCGGATGGCTGTTCTTGACATGGCTGTGCTTTACTAGGCTGTCACCAGTCGAATGGCTGTTCTTGACATGGCTGCACTTTACAAGGCTGTCACCAGTCGAATGGCTGTTCTTGACATGGATGGCTGCACTTTACATGGCTGTCACCAGTCGGATGGCTGTTCTTGACATGGCTGCACTTTACAAGGCTGTCACCAGTCGGATGGCTGTTCTTGGCATGGCTGCACTTTACAAGGCTGTCACCAGTCGGATGGCTGTTCTTGACATGGCTGTACATTACAGAGATGTCTCAATTCAGAAAGCTTTTTATGACATTGTTGCATTTACATGTTTGTCACCAGTCAGATAGCTGTTTATGACATGGCTGCATCTTCAGGGCTGTCAACGGTGGGGCAGCTGTTCTTAACATGGCCAACTTCTTATGTATTCTTATTTATTTATTTATTATTTGTCTTTTACAATATGTATTTATAGTTGTCTATTCTATAATATCCAGGTTATTACTCGTTAGTCGATCAACAAAGACCACTCTCTGCACCCTAACATGGGCTACTGGCCCAGAAGAACACTTGCAAAGCAATGTGGGAAACCTTTCCATCAGCACAAAGAAGACGGAAATCCTGCACAGCCCCAGGCAAGCGCTACATCGAGCCAAACATATCCATCAATGGCGACAAAAGTTAACGCAATGAACCAATTCGCCTACCTCAGCAGCAGCACTTTGTCTCATAATGCAAAAAAAAATTGGCGATGGCGTGAAGGTGCAAATATCATAAACCAGCGAAACGTTTGACGGAATGTAAATTCTAAATATGTTAAAATTTTTCATATTCTAAAAATATATGTTACACGCGTTTCAGAAGTGTTCAATTTTCTTGTACAGCGGTACAAAACAATTAATTGTCATGCGCTGCTGCCATGCTGGTACAATAACCAAGTGATCTAGTGGAAAAGTTCCGATTCTATAGCTACCATTGTGTGGTTGTCAGATAGACGCGCATGCGTTAACTGCATTAAATGACTGCGTGGTACCTCATTGCACAGAGTCAATCAAGAATTTTTTTTATGACACAACAGTAACAGGTACAGCAGAGCTTTGAAAAGCAGTGGTCCCCATATTGAAGAAACTCTAAGATCTTACAGGAATTGTTTTTGTTGTTTTAAATAAACATGTTACATTTAAAAGAAAAAAATTATGAAGAAGCATAAACGAAGGCGGGTGATTAACATAACTGATGCTGGTTAATAGCTGTGGATAAACTAATAAACAAAATATCAAGATATATTATGATGACAATTATTACAGAATTCATGAGCTTCATGACAAGAAAAACAGTAAATGGGCACTTTTTACTGACCCACACATATAGCGCCCCACATTCCCCGAGAACTGTACACATATCTCAACGTGTTTTAGTGTGAGGTAAAATCAATCATTATAAATTAATTTCTTTGACACACAAAATTACAAAGTTATGATAATAAGTTTGAAATAGGTTGTGTTTGGTTTTATCAATAGAATTATTAGTTTTGCCACATATTTTACGGTTTTACAATAGTACTTGGTGGTTCGTAAAATATAAGGAATCAACATTTATAAACGACCTTAACTAAAATGTCGATGTTTCAACCTTTTGATTGGTAAATGTTTAGTCGTGGTTAAAAGATCAAGCACATATAAATGATGGGTCACTGACACGTGGTCGGCAACAGTATTTATTTTCATCCCGTTCCTGACTCTCAAACCCAAACTGTTCAAATAACATTTAACCAGAAGTATTTACTAGTCTCTACATAGCATTTTGACGCAACTGGTTAAAATTATGTTTCGAAATTGTAAATGCAACGCAAAACATTTGTAAAGCCGGTGCAATGCAGACTCGACCCAAGTACACAACGTAGTGATCTATCATCCTAGTTTTGATGGTTACCAGCAAAAATCAATTTCCGATGAAATATTGAACAGTTTTATGAACGTAATCAAATACTAAGTGACGTCCCAGTATTTTCCTAACGTGTAGTTTCTACAGGTTTGAGAATCTCATTTTTTAAACACAAGTTTCCTGTGGATTGTGTTATAGAATATTTGACGTGTAGTTTCTACAGGTTTGAGAATCTCATGTTTTAAACACAAGTTTCCTGTGGATTGTGTTATAGAATATTTGACGTTGCAGAAACATGACGCCGGCGAAGACTGACAAGGAAAATATTATCTAACCAAACATCAAATCAATTATATAACAGTTGGTTTCATGTGTTCAAAAAGCATGCACTAGAACACCATCAGATTCAGATCTTCATGTTGAATAATATATATCTCATTTTGAATATTTCAAAGTCTATTACTTTTCCAATCAATTGTGAAACTGTTTTAAACGATTTATTTACTATGAAATATTTACAACGATTTATCTGAGAAGTTCAATGTCAAAATCTTTATTAAATGCAAGCTCTTTCTCCATAAAATCCTTGCTACAAACTAACACTGCTACCTACAACTAATTCCATAATTAATCTTATTTCAGAAGATAACTTATTGTGCATCAATGCGTGATGTTATTTAAAGGACGAATACTTAACCCAATGTAACAGCCAACACTTTTCTAGTAACATTTTTCTCCAAACATTTTTATCCAATAGTTTGTATCCAAACATTTTCACGTCAACTTTTTCATACCAACCTTTTAATCCCTAAATGATTGACACTGACACGGGTTCGATTCCCCGTGAAGGCGGGGATTTTTTCGCGGTGCCTAAGTCCACCCAGCTCCGAATAGGTACCTGACACTAGTTAGGGAAAAATGTCAGCATGGAACTCTGATAACCGTGGCCTGTGAACGCTGCATCACTTGGTAACAGACCGATAAGATCTGTGGAAGGAAACCTTCTGTATTGAAGTAGCGTCTGTAGAGATAAGATTTTAGAAATTGTTGGAAATAAAAACAACCTGACCTCTGCTCTGACTGATGCCTTAGAGCTTATTCATTTTTAATCTGTTGATAATGGTGAACAAAATCATTATATAATCTATATATATTCCCTCGATGTTAGTGAGGAACAAGTTCCCTTTTTAAAATCTTCCCTCCATTTTTAAAAGAAACGAGTTCCCTATTTAAACCAATGCTCTCTCAATATTAACAATGAACATGTACCATTTTTTAAAAATAATAAACAATTTCCTCACAGATCGGTGGCCACAGCACGTGACCTGCCTATGGCAACGTCAGACTATTATTACGTGTGATAGCATCAAAGAGCTCTAAACTTTCCTGCCGTCTTGTAGGCAAACAGGCGGGACACTGTTCCAACAAGGGCTTCATTGAAACAAAAGAGATGAAGTTCTGAAGTACTATTGTGTTACAGATCCACATGAGAAATTGAAAACACTTTGATAACTGTTTTGTTCTTTCTTTTTTGTTTCGCATTGTTATCGGTTACTGCGTCCCTGGTGATAAACAAGAGTTCCATAAGTAGTACTTTGTGGTGTGTCGCCTAAGCTGCCTTTATATCACTTTACCTGTCTTTATGATGTGTCGCCTAACCAGCCTTTATGTTTCTTTCCTGCCTATAAGTACCCTAACCTGCCTTTATGTTTCTCCCCTGCTTCTAAGTGGCCTCATCGACACCTTACTTTTTGCTGACCTCTAACCATTCTGCCCTTTTAACGTTCATGTATCTATAACTTCAAAAGTTATTATCTTACATCCCAACTTACATTGCCCTGACCTCACAATTTCTTGCTAAATAAGCCTTGCTGTTGCCCAACTTTCGACTTCATGTTTAGTAGCTTAACTTCTTTACATTTCTCCAAACGTCTTGAGTATTAAATAATCTGCTGACAGTAAGCTTATCCTCCATGATTTTTACTTCATCTCCTTTTGTACGTTGTAAAAAAAAAGTCTCTGCTTGCCTTCCTTGTTTCTTTCCGTCAATGCTCCTTACTTCCGCCATCCCCCCCCCCCCGTTCTTTTTGCTCCTTCCTTCTCGTACCTGCTTCTCTCTTGTCAACTGGCCCCTCCACTTGTCAGCTTAACCATGACGTCTCTGAGACGACTCACCTGCACTTTCCTAACGACTTTCCTCATTACAAGCGCAGGTCGTAGACATATAAGGATCAGGGATTCTCATTTGGTAAGAATGTTATAAAAATAAAAAAGCACACACAACTCGCCGACAAAGCCACAAATAAAAGGCATATAGACCATGAATTGTATTTGTAAGTCTAATAGATGATAAATGCTTGCTATAGAGACAACAAAAGTGTATGGAAGTAGGAGAAGGCTTATGATCAACCTTGTTCAATTATCACTGAGGATAAAGTAATGGTGTAAGTAATTTATATCATACAAACCGTTCATAATCATACAATTTAATCAATGATTTGTTACAATAAAGCCAATAGCCACAATTTTTTAAAATATGACAGGACGCGATTGAGAAGAGCTTAACATTCTGTTCATATTTTACGCTGGTTGTTGCTCGCGGCATAATGTTTACTTGGTTAAAGACGTGTTTGTGTGGTTGATTTCCGCTAATGAAACCTGCCGTTTAACTTTCCGATAATTAAACCTGCCGTTTAACTTTCCGCTAATTAAACCTGCCGTTTAACTTTCCGATACACCTCAAGTAGTCAAGGGATCAAAGAAAAGTTCTGTGGTGACTATTCGGAAAAAGCGCCTTCTCATTTATTGGGTTGTTGTGATTAATGCGGCGTTGAACTGACACACCGACCGATTGCTTCATATTTTGTAACAATTTTATGAGACGCCCTTTGCCCTTTTCCCTGCTCTATGAAAGGAATTCACAACATGCTTAAAATCTCCTTGTTTGCAGATAGAACCATCCCTTAGTAATGACAAAGTCTATACATGAATAAAACTAGGCTTTGTCAATGCTAAGGGATAGTTCTATTCATGTATTAAGTTTGTTATTACTAAGGGATAGTTCTATTCATATATTGGCATGGACGTCGCTAGGAAGCTTTTCCGTTGGGGGGGGGGCAAAAAACAACATTTTTTAATTTAACAGTCATTGCCATACATGTTTAATTTTCAATTAAATTGAAGTTAAGTATAAAATAAGGGCCGAAAAAAAGTCTTAGAAATTAATAAGACTAAAAAATTAGCGATGTAATATCTAATGTACAACATATATTAATGCATCTAATGAACTAAAAACGTAAGATCTCTCGAGAAATTAAGTTTTGCTGTGAAATAATATGTGTGTAGAAACTGCAGGATTGTCAAAGCTGGTAATCAGAAATTTTAATTTTTAAAGGCTCCAAAAAAAAGTAGTGTAATGGCGGGATTCCGAAATGCCGATATTAGAAGATTTTGTGGCGTCGGTAGCATCTGACTTATCGTTGGCATTAAGGACAACAGTACAAGTCAACAGCCAGACACAACTGAGGAAACAGTTTCTAATTTGATTGGTGCTGACACTTATCAATTTCCAAAATTGTATATTTGAATATATGTCTGGACACACGAACTTTCAAATGAGTTGAAATTGCTGCTGATTCGTGATTTGTCCACTGATAAAATGTATGAGTTTAAAGCTGACAGTGAGGGAAACATAGTTTTTTTTGTTTTTAGATATGCATGGTTATCAAAGTATTAAGCGTGGTTTTTATACTCGAAAATGTTAAAAGATGCCTTGCAAATATATTGAGTGTTGTTTCCGCAAAAAGTAATTCGAGGAGTTCAGTTGGCATTTGTTATCAAACCATGCACAAAATATAAAGATATCAACGAAGATCAACGTAGCCATATGCAAAGCGCATGACACAAAGGCTCTCATGAAGATGCAAGCAATTTTATTCGATTATTGAAAGCCAAAGCAGCTTCTATAGATGAGCACTTGGACTCATCATTTAGAAGACAAATTCAAGAAAATTGAAACAAACTGGGTCCCATCATTTCTACAATCCTATTTTGCGGCATGCTTGATTTAGCACTTCGTGGATAAGAATCAAATTCTAGTAATTTTTATGACCTGTTAGAATTTCGTGTTGAATATGAAGTTGAAGTTCTTGGTAATCATTTGTCAATTTGTTCTTGCAATGCCAAGTACATCTCGGCAACTACGCAAAACTCTATAATCAAAATTTGTGGGTATCGCTTGCGTGAAGACATTGTTCGTGAAGGAAATAGTTCAGTTGAATTTTCTTTACTTGCCCATGAGACAAATGACATTTCAGGCATTGAGTAGGTGTAACTTGGTGTTAGATTTGTCAAAGAACAAAATGGAAAAATGATGGTCACAGAAGAATTCCTGAGATTCATTCCCATTGTCGATAGAACAGCTGAAGGTTTAGCCAACAACATCATTAAAATTCATTAGAATTTGGATTAGATATGACAAAGCTTGTTAGTCAAGGATACGGCGGATGTTCTACAATGGCAGGTAAAAAAGGAGTCCAAGCAATAATTCTAAAAAAATACCTAAAAGCAGCATTTGTACATTGCAGTTGACATAAACTAAATCTCGTGAACCATTTAAATAATGTGAATGCTATGGGAAACACAATAGGAACAATTAAGTCAGTTATGGTGTTTTTGCGAACATGTAATCAGCGAAGAAAACCCAGTCGAAATGTTCCTTTGCTATGTGAAACTAGATGGACACATAAGTGTAAAATATTGCGTATTTTTGCAGAAAATGTGACAGAAAAGTTATTAGAACAATTAGTAATGTAATCAGTTGTACGTGCACATTTCACTGTTTTTCAATGTAATAAACTTGCAGGGAATTTAGTTCAGTTTCATGGTAACAAATTTATGACATTTTTCTAAAATGTAGGGGGGGGGAGGGCAAATGCCCCTTTGCCTATGCCCATCTTTATTTGTTTTGTTATTTCTAAGGGATGTTCTCTTCGTGTATTGGGTTTCTCATTTTTATGGCCGAGAATCGTCTGTCGGTCATATTTATATATCCTGACTAGCATTTCGCAAACCACTGTTACAAAGTTTGTGTATTAGCTGTTTCCACAATGAAAACGTACTCCCAAGTTTATTTGATCAAAGAAACTTACTTCTCCTCAATAGGTTTTTTTCAGTTACGTAAAGAAAAAAAATCAACTTTAGTGGGTTTTTAAATAGTTTTAATTAGCCATTGGATATTCATTGCTAACAGCCCAATGTGTGTAAGTTAGAATGTTTATTAATGATTCATACACCAGTAATGGCCGAGCAGCAGAGCCTTCAGCAATTACACAATTCTATTCAATTAAAGTACTAATAAATCGGAATACGGAAGAAAGAGTTTTAAGGACTTAATTTCGTTAACAATTATTGTTATTAAAAACTTTAAATTGGATCCATTTTTTTCCCATCCGTTTATGTGTGGACGATGCTTATACCTAGTGGATTAACTGTTTCATGTTCCATACGCACAGAAGCGTCCCAGTTTACTTCAACAGTTCAATACCCAATTAAAGACATGAATGGTTCAATACCTCACACAGCCCTTCAGTAGTCCAATACCCGATACACCTATCAATGGTAAGTAAATATACCTTACAACGCAAAATGGTCGAATATAGCCTACAGACCATCTGTACCCAAATACCCCATGCAACCCATCAGTTGCAAAAAACCCCATGCAGCCCATCAGTAGCCAAATACCCGATACAGCCCATCAGTTGTCCAATACTCAAAACAGCACATCAGTAGCCAAATACCCCATATATAGCCCATCAAAATTCAACACCTTTTAGGAAATATTTCATCATATTCGTCTTTCGGCTATTTATTTTCCTGTCTTTACATAATAAATTTAGCCATGAGTTTCTTGAATTACCTGTCTGAGAACCATTGTCACCTGTCAAAATACGTGACAATGTCACCCTTCCCCTTTTCTTAGGCTTTTTAACAACGGCAATAATGATCTGTGGTCGACCTCAGGTTACCTATACCAGCCTACATGTTAGGCGTCAATCATTGGTCGCACGTACGTATGTTGTAGAGACATCTTTCTGCTTTTTGTGTACAGTCGTCTTTCTGGTTTATGTGTACAGTCGTCTTTCTGGTTTATGTGTACAGTCGTCTTTCTGCTTTTTGTGTACAGTCGTCTTTCTGGTTTATGTGTACAGTCGTCTTTCTGGTTTATGTGTACAGTCGTCTTTCTGGTTTATGTGTACAGTCGTCTTTCTGGTTTATATCTAGAGACGTCGTTATGCTACATATGTAATGGCGTCGTTATGCTTACTTTTAAGACGTCTTTCTACTTTTGCTGCAGAGATGTTTTGTCTTTAGTCAGATGTCCAAAACTTTAATCTCTTCCCACAAGTCACAAGCATTTTCCTATTAAATTTCTCTTTTGTCTGATTCCAGGCTTTATTTGTTGGTTGCTTTTTGTTTTTTGTTTTTGTTTTTTAATAGATTTTTAAAATAATCTTTTATGGACTTATGTTCATCGTATTCCTGATGTGCCACTGAATTGTAAGTTTAAATATGACTAACCAGTCGAATGACTCTACAATATTTAATGGTGAGATGAACATCTATTGACAATCACACTCAAGTGTTTAAAATTTCTTATTTTCATCTCAATATTGACCCTGAAAATGACGTCCAATCAAGCTTACGAAATCCTATGCCGCCAAATAATGAAAATTATTTCATGACCATTGATTTATTTCATAAGTAATGTCATATAATAATAATGGTTCAACCATGCTGGACACCAAGCAAGTTGTCTAACCTCACCGACTAATCAGCTGGCAAGAAAAGGTATGCAGAGGGTGGGGGTTCATCGAGGAACGGTGACGTTTAAATGAGGTCAATTACTTTGTTCAACACAAATAGCATGTAGTGTAGTGGTTATTACATTCGCCTAACACGCGGAAGGTCGTAGATTTAAGTTACAGCCAAGACATTACTTTTTAAATTTTTTAAAAATGTTTGTGTTTGTGCTCGTTTATTTCCCACTTTCTTTTCGAACATGACTTCGCAACCCGCCTGTAAGCTTTTTTTCTCGACATTGGCATACTAACTTTAAGCTCTCCGTTGTGCTCAGTGACAGAAAAGTAGTCACACACTCTCCTCAACAATTGCGTTCATAAAATGAATACTTTAGGCGCCCTCCCTCGCTCTCCAGGCATGCGCAACTGTGTTTATCGCAGCTGCTACCTCACAAACTGTCCTTATTCCCCGGATATCCCTGACTCCATCAGATTCAAATTTGCCCTCTACCTTTACGCGCAGACAATTTCCTGTTAGATAAGCCTTTGCCATGACAATAAATAAAGCACAGGCCAAAATTTCAAAAAGATATGTCTGTATTTTCCAAAACCTGTTTTCAATCATAGACAATTGTATGTTGCTCTATCTCCAGAGTTCCCTCTTTTCTTTCATTCACAGCCGTTTGCCCAAACCCACCCGATTTGGACAACTGTGTTTTTCATGAAGTCTTCACCCATCACTAAATCATCAGCGGCGTATGCTACGACGCGGGTCGGCTAGTCTAATATAATAATAATCATCATCAACGCAAAAGGCGCTCGTAAGACCCTCCCCTCACACACTCACACCTACAAGGCCTCGCCCCTGTCGTAGTAAACCCAAAATCTCATACTACCGTACCCCGAAAAGCCACGATGGGGAGGCCGTTTCTTGGGGCGCCTCCACCCGTTTCGCCACCTCTGACGAACAGGCGAATGAAAACAATCTGAAATCATGGCGCCCTGTCTGTTGAGTGTTAATGCAGAGGCTTTCTATTAAAGTGAACGCCCGCGACCCCCTTCCACTCTCCCCCCACTCCCAACACCACAGCAGCAGTCGGATCTTTTTAAAAAAAATAAGTATCCAGCTAATTTAATAGCGCCGCCACCCCCCTGAGAGACGCTTAAACGAAAAATAATATTTGGGATTCACATCAACGTTTCTTTATAAACCCATTCTGTTCCTGTTAACAGTGAATGATATGCTTCATTGTATTGACTTCTAATGTGGTAATATTTCATAGAAACTTTACCGTCTCATTGCCCTGTGTTCAGAGGCGTAGCTCAATACTCTGTTTCATTAATATTTAACGTTTTAGTCCTCATTTTAGTGCCTCTGTACCTTGACGCTCGAGAACATTTGCACACCAAACCCCTTCTCTACGCCTATGCGCATGTTTCAATTAAAATTATTTTACCGAAATTTACAATCTCATCAGTTTGAAAAGTGCACTATAAAAATAGAATCAAGTGTATAAACTTTTTAAATACCTTTATTGAAAACGTTTCTCATGTATGAAACTAATGACTTTCTCAAAGTTTAGCATTGTTGTACTGTCCGATGGTTGTTAACTTGTTAAAATTTGACATTTCTTCCCTGCAGCTTCCACTTGGTGACAAAAATAAACATTCGTAGTGGAGACATAATATATGACATAATTAGATTGTGGGCTGGGAGAGGGGGGGCGATTTATGGCATAGTTAACTCAAGGTCAAACCCAGATATGTTTTGTCCCCGCTCAAGCCTTTCGCTTTTACGTTTTTCTCCCCCACTCTTCCACCACAAGCCACTGTTTTCATGCCACCGGCTTGCATACCCACACTCTACACCACACCCACACTCCACACCACACAGACACTCCACACCACACACACACACACACACACCTCCTTTCATGTCACCCTGAGCAACACGAAGAAATCATTACAATCGTTCGCCTGCCGTCCGTTCAAGTCTGATTGTGAAGTTATTAACCCCACCGACTTCACATGTCGAAGTGTGAATGTTAGTTCTCTTGTGGTGACAACTAGTTTACCGTATTTCTGATGAATGTGGTTATTAGTCAGACACATGACCTTGCAATGTCCATGGGCAATGTATTTGGGCTTTCTATATTTAGACCGATCAATATTGACCTATTTCATGGATGGTATTGTTATTGAGTTGGATATTATTACAATAGCGGTGGATTACCTTGTTTGTGGATGCGGCATGTCTGTTTAATTGTTTGATTATAAAGAAGGTGAGGGAAATAGTTGCATAAATTGAGCATTTATACATTTGGTGAGTTTTTGCCTACATAATTACTTAGTGAATATTATTTTCTTTTATTGTAAGTAAAACTCGTTTTTTTCTGTAAAATATATGCCATCGTTATTAATATAAGGCTAATGCCATAATGATTCGGCCGTCTCAACTAGAAAACTGTCATTTGATTCGAACTTCCATTATATTCAACTGTAATATAGAGTCCACGGTCTGTTGGTCACTTAAGTCATACAACTGATGGAATTCCATCTATTTCTTTTTTTTTTTTTTAGGAATCTCTGAAAATCATAGACCCGAGATATTTAAATAAACTTTTGTTTGGCGAATTTTAACCAATTTCATCTCATACCCAGTTGTTGTTTTACTTTTCCAATTTAAAACTAAGACAGCTCTTCTTGTTTTAAAAATAAGATAATTGATTTGCATTTTGACATTTAGATTTCCAGGACACTAGTTGTTACATTTACCTAGCGGCAGTACAGAAACTTAAAATTAAATATATATTTTTTTTAAAGTAAGCATTCTGTTGACATATCATAAGTATCAAGCATAAATCCCCGCAGGCTATTCTGAAACTCTTTCGTTTGCTGTATTGACAACTTACTCCGTGAAAAAACAAAAATGGTGTATACAAAAATAAGACAAAAGATAGTGTCAGTAGATTTAGCCCTTAAGCCAGATGGTGGTCATAAGATATTGAACAATAAATATTGGAAGTATCTGCAATTGCAATGTTGATTCGCAAATGATTTTGTTACTAACGTGTACGCCCTTGTTAGTTGTTTAAATTCTAAAAACATATAAGCTTTGAATACTATTCAATATTAAAATGAACCAGTGGCGCTATCGGGCGCACAAAGATATGAATTGTTGGATGATTCTTTCAGATGTAAGTTTAAAAAAGTTTGTTAACATTCTGTTAAATGATGTGCGTGCGCACTTACACAAGTTGTTTTTTTTTTTAAATTGAAGATGAAAGAACGTGTGTTTAACGGTATGTATAAACGAGTACATATGTATTAAAGAAACTGTGATAATACAGGATAAAATGTACACTAAAAAGTATTGTTATATAAGCTATAGAAAGTGTGATAATACATGATAAACTATGCATGTACATTTACACAAGTATTGTTATATACGCTATAAAATGTGTAATAATACATAATAAACTGTATGCGTGTACATTTACACAAGTATTGTTATATACGCTATAGAAAGTTTAATAATACATGATAAACGCTTTGTGTACATAAACGTACACTGATATTGTGATATACGGGGATAAAAGGGTGTTGACTTGCAAGATGAATCACAAGCGCTTACACTTAACCCACTTGTTTAAAGCTGAAATAAAGGGACAGTACTGCTTTGTACTGAAAACAGGTAAAAAACAAGTAGAGAGAAGTATGGAGCACAGAAGGTTATATTCTATGAGGGGGGGATGGTTATTGCCAGACTTATTACTGCATACCCTCCCTCCCTGTTTTGTCAAAAGTGTGACAAAAGCTCGTTAAGGAATAGGAGGAACGGCGAAAAATAATTATTGTGTCAAATATCAAGAAATGAGAAGCAATAGTGGTCATTGTGTTATATATCAAAATATCTGTGTTGAGTCCTGGGCCATGATTTCTCTTACCTATATACATATATAATATATATATATATCCATTGCTCCCAAATTTTGTGATTAAACACAGAAAATACCTTGCGCTATGCAAGAAATGAAGAAGGAAAACCTTTTTGTTTACGTATGAACGTCTAAATAAATAATAATAATAAGAGGGAAAAGTAAGTAATTAACAAATAGTATAAATTACTGGATACGACAGCTGCGTAGCATACGCCGCAGACTTGCTCATCATAGATAATGCAAAGAAGCAGGATGAGAGAACGGACACAAACAGCAGCACAAAGTAATGGAAAACAGCGAATAAACGTGTAGACATGCGCACCACGGTTGTGCCTTAGGTGGGGGGGGGGGCAACCATTACTACCACCCCTTGGCAAACTATAAACTGTGATTGGCCGACCACAGCGAGGGTTAGTCAAGTCGCAGAAAAGGGGGAAAAGGACGGGCAGAAACAAAACTATATTTTTATTTATTTTTTAAATTTCCCCATGGGCTTGAACCCATGACTTTCTGTGTGGAAGGCGTCCGTGATAACCACTACATTATGTTATTCTGTGAAGGGACAACGCAAGTGATTGCAAGAAGCATTGATGCCCCCCCACACTTTTTTCTTTTCACCCCCATACGCTTCCCAACAATTACTGTGATTAGACGACCCCAGCGAGGGTCATTCGTCATGTTTACTTGCACATACCCTCTTTGGTTTTATATATATATATATATATATTAGGGCTGTTATCGATTAATTTAAGTTAACTTTTGAAAAGAAGTTTACCAAATAATTAATCGATAATTTTGATTAAATCTAAAAATAAGATGTATGACGTCATTAAACTGAAAATCTCAGGTGAAGTAACAAAAACAGGCAATTAACATTTTTTTAAATTTAAATATAAGAGCTTATTTAAAAGTTTACACTTGCTAAGTCTTATTTTTTAAATGGAGAAGTTTGTACGTAAAAAAGCAAATTTTATTAATTATTAATAATCAATCATTTATTAATAAATCGGAAAAACAACCTCTATAATTAAATCGCTATTTTATCAATTAAAATAATTTTAAACGATTAATCGAGAAATTAATCGTTAATTTCCGCAGCCCTGATATATATATATATTAATAAATTTTATTCAATTCGTAATCGATGACATTAATTGCAATCGATTACAATAGTTACGATTAATCGATTAATTAAACGTCAATTTCCGCAATTTGGGATGTGGTGGCCGAGAGGTAGCGCTCTCGACTGTCATACCGATGGTCACGGGTTCGAATCCACACGAAGGTGAGGATTTGTTCTCGCGGCTTGAGGAGTCCCCGAGTCACCCAGCTCCGAATGGGTACCTAACTAGACAATAGTTAGGCGGCTGGGGTAATGCGTGGAACCCCTATAGCCGTGGCCTGTGACCGCTGCATCACTTGCCAACAGATCATCTCTCATGGTCTGTGGACGCAATTATCTTCTGCATAGAAGGAGCGTCTGTATATCTAAGATAAGATAAGAAATTATTATTTTATAAGTAATAATATATTTATTATTTTTTTGTTTAATGGCGCGGTTCATAATAAGTATTTTGATATTTTTGTCCATTATCATTTGTTTTGAGTGTGTTAGTATTTTCATTTTTGTGTTTTAGAAGTAGTATATTCATTTTTGTGTTTGCCATAAGTTGCTAAATACCTTTTTGTTCGATTAAATTGTTTGTGAGTTTAAATATAACATACACTAATAAAGACCTATTTTAACATATTATAACTAACGTCTTTATTGATCTGATGACCTATCAACTCAAAACGTCATGCATCGTCACGTCAACAATGAACTCAGTGCTGTACTCAAGAAGCAGCCTCGAGTTTTGTTTTCACGTTTTAATAATAGATTTCTGACACGCTATACTGTGATCGATATCCTCCAACAGGACATAGTAGGACCCGGTAGGACACCCCAGGACACAGTACCAACGTGTGAGTTCCGTGTTCACACCTTGAGACGTGATATCCAATCAGAAATCAATTCATCAAATTGGAACGATCGTCCGGCTAACTAATGTCAATGGAAATTTTAGGGGGGTTGAGGGTTTGACGATTTCGAATCACAATTATATCAACAATTCTGCAAAGCTTGATCAAACTATATAAGTGTGGGCAGCTAGACACTCGTATTATATCAGGCACGGTATGGCAGGTGTTTGGTCATGTATGTGAGTGAACTTCAATTTGTTTTTCTTTGTTTTTAACGAATTGCATCTGCGCAGTGAGCCACAAGTATAAGTTAGATATTAATTTATTAATCTATATATTTGACATAAAGTCCAAGCAATTAACGATCTTAGTTTAAAAATTGAAGTAATTTCCTCACAGTTTTTCACAAATCCTATTCCACGTACAATTACTCTTCTTCTTTTCCAACTATTTCTCAAGGTACCACGCGCAGTAACCGCCTCTGATCAGTAGTCTGATCATTTAAAACAGCTCCAGCGAATATTGATGTTGTGTCAATACGTCTGTGAAGATGATACTCGCAGGGCCGCTCAGCGGTGGTATTACTGACCCGAAGTTTTAGATTAAGGGGCCATAAACACTAATGCGTCAGTTTTAGTTGCATCAGCTGATCATTTCGGAAGCCCTTTTCAGACACTGAGGCAATTTGTAGCAGTGTTCTTTTCTTTGGTGTATTTGAGTTGTTCCTCCATGAAAGAGAATGGCTGTATAACACCTGTCTGTCATCGTGAATTGTTTTTAAAATTTAAAGAACCACTCCGCCCCCCATCCCACCATACAGTCATACATGTGATTGACATGTGACGAATACATGCTTTGTGATACCTAGTTTTTTTTTATACCTTGGTTTTCCCATTTACCCCCTGAGATAAGCCCTTTCATTTTAATTTAAACCAGCTCAAATGTTTACTGATAATAATAGTTTTGGGGTTCGTTCTTGTGCGTGTTTGTATAAGTTTTCTACCGAAATAAAGGGACCTCTGACTTAACACCCCCACCCCCATCAAATGCTAAGAATAATTTCGTGGGTTTACTTTCAGCAAAGCGGCTGTGCAAGAGATGCAGTTAAATAACATTATGTACATATATATCAATACCAACATATTATTAAGCTGTACATCCTTTAAGTACGTCTCCGCATTTTTTCAGGTCAATTTAATACATAATACGTATTATCACAAACCAGCTGCACCTCAGATATGCTACAAAAATTATATAACTTTCATATTTATCATCATCATCATTAGTCCCGTTACCGTTGCAGTCGTTTTTTTATTATTTATTTTTTTCGGCTTGGGGGGGGGGAGCGCATGTGCTCATGAACAGATCTCCACAATTTGAGCGGCGGCCAATAATTCATTCAATCCCATCCCTGTCCATTCTTTATGTTGTCAAGCAAGCTTTTCCGCTTTTGACCTCTTCGCCGGGCCGCTTCTACAGTGAATTTTTAAAGAATCTCATATTGGGTGTCACGAATCCATTGATGGTTATCTGCGTGGGAACGTCCAACTTGTTTCTCATAGTATTCTAAAGATACGTCAACTATTATAAATGATCATAGTCTTGGAAAAGAGTCCAGTACTGGCTAAAACTGTAGGCCCTGAATTTAAATATGAGTTTATCTCTTGAGGAATCTAAATGCCCTTAACACTAACACATATAGATTCATATGCTAAGGCCAATATTAACAACAACACAAACACAGACAATGCACACAAAAATTAAAGCTACAAGAACACGAAAATACAGATAATATTTCTATGACTTTGGATTACTATAATCATCTTATTTTATTAAAAATAATATGCCATTAACTTTATTAATGAAATTTTAATTGGACCTTATATTCACCACTGACGGGTATATTCTATGTAAAATCCGTTCGCCCCCCCCCCCCCCCCCCCGCCCACTTCTTTGTCCTCACATGTTTCGATCTCTATAATAGTCTCTCACCTGAAGTGTAGCGTCGTTATAATAAAAGCAGATAGACAGTAAATATGGTTAAATAGTGACGTCAAGGTAGATTATTTGAGGACTTTATCAACTAAACTTACATAACTTTAGAATTTTATCAAATTAACTTAAGTATTAAGTATAGTATGATTTTAAAACTATATGAAATTAACTTAATTATAATATGATTTTAGACCTATACCAAATTAACGTAATTATAATATGATATTTGAACTATATCAAATTAACTTAAGTATATGGTTTTATAACTATATTATATCAAGCTAACTTAATTAAAATATGATTTTAGAATTATATCAACAAAATTTAAGTATTAGATTATTTTAGAACTATATCAGCTTTAGTATCGTTGGCTCTAGTTAACTATATATAGAAAAAAATAGTTTTAGATGACTTTAGAGTTATATTAAAGTAACTGTAGTAACAGATGACTTTAGAACTATATTGAAATAACATACTCGAACGTTATTAAGCTTATTTCTTTCTATTTAAGTATAGCACTATTATTGTATATTTATCGATGCATAAATTGGGCTGATCATTGAAGCTGCAAGGGCCACTTTATTTAGGGAATATAAGAATATGCATTACTGGGTTATTAAGACTTTATCACTATAGACTATTGTACTGTAGCCTAATGGACTTACACCATTGAACTATAGACCACTGTACCGTAGACCCCTTTACTACAGACAAGTGTTCTATAGACCACGGTACAATAGACCCCCTTATATCTGTACAGCACTGTACTGTAGTCCACTGTACAATTGACATCAGTTTTATAGACTTCTATACTGTAGTGTTGGCCACTGTACAATTTACAACAGCTTTACAGACTTCTATACTGTAGTGTAGTCCACTGTACAATTTACAACAGTTTTATAGACTTCTATACTGTAGTGTAGTCCACTGTACAATTTACAACAGTTTTATAGTCTTATATACTGTAGTGTAGTCCACTGTACAATTTACAACAGTTTTATAGACCTCTTTACTGTAGTGTTGGCCACTGTACAATTTACAACAGTTTTATAGACTTCTATACTGTAATGTTGGCTACTGTACAATTTACAACAGTTTTATAGACCTCTTTACTGTAGTGTAGTCCACTGTACAATTTACAACAGTTTTATAGACCTCTTTACTGTAGTGTTGGCCACTGTACAATTTACAACAGTTTTATAGACCTCTTTACTGTAGTGTAGTCCACTGTACAATTGACAACAGTTTTATAGACTTCTATACCTTAGTGTAAACCAACGGTTTATGTCCTCATCATCTATTTCACCCTCGTGTCGTCCTCCACTCCTGAATTCTCCCAATTTACTCCTCATATTAATTCATTGTTCATCAACCCAATACAAATTAAATGTCAAGGGCCCCAGAGAAAGGTCGAGGGAGGGTTTTTGGATACGAGGGCGGCACGCGGGGTCTGGTGGTGGGGATTGAAACATCTCCCGGGATATTGCTAGTTGCTATCATCAGGACCCGGTTCCAATAATTGATGAGACGTCACGATCACGCACGTCATAAAAAATATTACAGCTTTGATGAACAGTTGCGTCTTTAGGGAATTTCCATTCAGATTCATGCGCTTCTCCCTGAAAAATTCCATTTTGCGCAGGAAGATGGCGCGTGTATTGAAATATTGGAAGAGATCACTAAAAAATCATGTTAAGCCTGGTACCTATTGGAATTCAGGACGTGTTAGCGCATTTTCGTATTATGTATCATTACTTATGTTAGATATCAGAATTATGTAGTTATCAGTAATTGTGTTTAGATTTTAGACATATTTTTATGAATTTTCTTGTGTAATGAATATACCTGACATTTTTTTATTTAAAAGTCATTTCTTTACATTTAAAAAAAAATTATTTTCTCTTTAATCCATCTACAAGTCACCACAAATGATGACGTAAAACTCTCTAAACTTTTACACATATTCTGATGACGTCAACTAAAAAAAAACAACTAATTCTTTTGCACCCTTTCGCACCACTCTTCAATGCTTGGAGAATTATGCATTCGACTTCCGGCAATGGCGGCCGTTCCCTGCGCTAGTGTTACCTCTCGATTCGAAATATTTTTTGGTAGTTTTAACGGGGTGTTTAAACGGATCGAGTAACTGAGTGTTGATGCACAAATGGAAGGTCAGGGCATACAAAAAACATATATACATCATGGGTCTAGGACTTATGGATGCTGTGATCAAGGGTGATGACGGACGGACGGACGGACGGACAAAACGGGTGCAATAGCGATTGCGACATCTCGAAAATGCGCTTAAAAATACTAATGACTAAAGAGAAGGATTTCTACATAGACAGAAAAGGAATAAATGTGGTATTTATAGGGATTTCTCTCAAAATTACTGTAAGTATTAATCATCGCAAAAATACGTTTTCTTTTTTTAAAAAATATTGTATATTAACTTGCAGTGTCTGTTTGAGCCCTTGCTTGCCGAATGTTAACCCACTTTCTCGTAAGGTAGCGAGCTGAAATTTTGCTGGCACACTTGTGCCGATGATAAAATAATGAACCAAAATTTCAGATCGATCAAATGAATTGTAATTGACTTATCGAATTTTAAAATTATTTTATGTATTTCTATGTATCATGCTATTTTTTTTTTAGATCGAGTGTCGTGGTGCTCATTATGTTCAACAACCTTAACTGTCGCGCAATAAGGTGCTCATTTATATTGACAATACTTTTTTAAAAATATATTCACGATTGGTGAGCACAGGGGCGGATTAAGACTGCACGGGGCCCCGGGCTGCAATGAAACGGGGGCCCTACCCAGCCAGCGTCCCTTAAAATAAAATGATTGTTAACAGCTAATATAGGACTGTAACTAAATATTAATAATGGAAAAATAACTGTTTGAAGTGTATTTGGTATATTACAATTGAGTGTGAAAGGAAAATTTTTTTCTTCCACCGCTGGGAATCGAACCCCACACCGGTTGCATCACGCGCATGTACACTCTCCACACAGCCACGGAGCTTGACTAAAGTGAGAAATTTAAAAAATATAAACTTTACTTCATACTCATTCTCTAAGTGAGCCAATTAAATCACTTTTATCGATTATTAACTCTATCAGTAGTATCCGGTCTGATTCGCGATCAGTTGTATAGTTAATATTTATAGATTTTTTTTATATTTTCAAGGGTTCGTTCAAACATTTGTACACTTATTATAATTATAAAAAGTTTGGGGGCCCCTAAACCGTCGGGGGCCACTGAATTTAGCCCGCTCAGACCCCCCCTTAATCCGCCATAGGGTGAGCATTATATTAAACATGTTTTACGAAACTTCAACAACCTTTCCTATCGTGCTATAAGGTGCGTATCATAATAACAATACTTTTTAAAAATATATTCACGATGGGTGCGCGTTATATTAAACATGTTTTACGAGACATAACTAGAATTTTGTATTTTCGAATTGTTCTGCCCTGCGTATTGTAATAAACATCCTTATAGTTATGTCTTATATATATATATATATATATTATAATTATAAATCCTCAGATCCCCTTTTCACATCGTTCCCTTTTTCCAAAATTAAAGAAAACAATGAAGTCAATAATTATTTTTAAGGCGAGACACCACACGCTTTTTATCTGCTAAGGACTGTTGTACTATTTAAAAAATAATCTTAGATTTATAATTATTTTGCACACCTCCTGATGATCACCTTGTATTAAAATATAAGATCAAACAATGACGTCATATCGTTACCGATCCATCTATACAGTGACTAAGTGACGTGGGCTGTCATATTGTTTATGGTGACTTTTTGTTTTAAGTCACAGCAACACAATCGTGTCTTTTATTTATGATATTGTAACTCAATCCTGTCATTATTGTTGCATATTTATCTGATCTCAACTGTTCTTTGCTGTAAAGTGTATAATAAGGATTCCCTTCCTTAATCATCTATTTTTATCACCCTATTATGTTCAATAGGAAACATTTTCAACTAGATATTCACCATTAACGCGCCAAGTGTATAAATATTTAATTCATTAACATGTTGATAAATGGAAGCTTTTATTGTATAGTCCAGTGTAAAATTCTTCTAATGTGTTAGTTTATGGCTGGTTCGCTTGACGTCGAGTATATGGGGGCTGGGGTGCACAGAACAATCAAAGAGATATTTAAATATTTTATATAAAAACCGAATGAGATTAACAGATGATTAAATTATTTCAGTTTAAGGTTGGAATAATGTAAGGGATAATTGCTGGATAATTGCAATAATAACAATTGTAAGGGATAATTGCTGGATTTTTATTTGGTACCTAAACGATGGAAAGAACGGCCAATGGAACCACTCGAGGCTTGATGGGATCATTTGACTAGAGGATTTCAAGGTGTAATGTAGGAAAGAGATGCTTGGTTGCCAGTACCAAAAAGATAAATATATTTTGTATAAAATTAAAAATTTGTCATGGAATAGAGTTAGGAATGCTTTATGAAATTTACTTTAATCTTTGCTATAGTAAAAAAAACACCTGGAGGCTTAAACGAATTGCGTAGTCTCCCGCTCTCCTGTGTAAAAAAAAAAAAAGGTTGAAACATCTGATGCATTATACATTATAGAGGATTAAAAACTCTCCTAACGTACAGACTTTACTATCTTCTGAAATGTTTAAAGATTAGAGTAAGGACTTTGAACATTTTTCAACAATCTATTAATTTCTGTTTTAATTTTTATCTGTAATGAAACAATTGTATGCTTTTTCTTTTCTTATTTGAACGCTTTATTTATTAACTGAATTATTCTTTTGTCAGCTGAAAAAATTGTTAACCCTTGTTATTTTTCTTCAAACTCTCCTTTAAAAAAACAACAATAATTTATTTGTGCATCCCTTTGTCCATTCGTTGTAACCTTGCGTCACAGGTTGAAAGAAATTCACAGTTAAATGTTTTGTAACTATTCGAAAAGAAAATACATTGTAATATACGCGTTGTCAGAAGATCTAAAGTGACAGTTTAATTGATATCAATTATATAAAATTTATTTTATAATTTCGATGGATATTAACATAAAATATCCCCACCCCGATCAAACCACGAAGCAAATTTCGCTTATTACTGATGGCTGTTTTAAAAATAGCGTTTAAAAACGTGTTAAATGTACAACAAATGTTAATGAAAGTTTGTATTAAATGGTTATATATGTTTAGTAAATACAATACCAGCAGTTAGTATACTCCCAAAAAAAATTGAAATATTACAGTATTACTTTCTACCACATCAACAGCTTTGCCATGTAGCAGTATCATTTACAGTGTCCAGCACATAACATTACAAACTGTTTCCAAGCACACCAACCACAGTCTTTTATTAGAACATCTGCTCATAAAAAATCGCCTAACTGTATATTTTTACACAAATAACTGTTCACATCAATAATAATCTTAAATATAGGAACCTATTATAATGTCTGTGAAATGCAACTTCTTCCTCAGACACCAAATTTGGACAACCAAGTTGTGATGAATCTTTAATCCACGGACACCAAGTTTGGATAATTCACCCATCTAGAGACCCCAAGTTCGGATAAATCCCTCATCCATGGACACCAATTTTGGATAAATCCCTCATCCACGGACACCAAGTTTGGATACATTTTTGAAGTATGAACGCGATACTTTAAAAAAACTGAAGGAGATTTTGACGTAAAGGTAAAAAGGACATTCATCAAATATCTCTTTTCTTATCTCAGTGATCACCGTCATGAATGTGTCTCATGTTTTAGTTACTATCACCGTCATGAATCTGTCTCATGTTTTAGTTACTATCACCGTCATGAATCTGTCTCATGTTTTAGTTGCTATCACCGTCATGAATCTGTCTCATATTTTAGTTGCTATCACCGTCATGAATCTGTCTCATGTTTTAGTTACTATCACCGTCATGAATCTGTCTCATGTTTTAGTTGCTATCACCGTCATGAATCTGTCTCATGTTTTAGTTGCTATCACCGTCATGAATCTGTCACATGTTTTAGTTGCTATCACCGTCATGAATCTGTCTCATGTTTTAGTTACTATCACCGACATGAATCTGTCTCTGAAGGTGTCTTTAACTCAGATCTAAGGTCTGTCTGAATTTATTCCTTTAAATATGCTTGAGGCATCTCATTGTTACCTAAGTTATGTCAATAATATCTGGTTATTTGAGATATTTCAATGTTACCGAAGAAATTTCAATATTATACAAAATGTATATTAGGCATTATACCTATGTATATTTTAATATATCCGGAAACATTTCATTTAAACATTTTATCTGAATATTTTCCTTGACAATGCATTATCTTCTTCTTCTTCTTCGTTCTCAATATTGAATATTGAGTTTTGCGTGCCACGAGTTTTGCGCCAATTGGCCCGTGGTCTCCGACTTCAGCCTGCTGTATTTTCTGGATATGCTTCCATAGCCTTTGGTCAGCCAAGACCATCTGCAAGGCAGCAGTTGTTTTTTGGCAAGTGATGCAGCGTTCAGATGCCACGCATTACCCCGCCGCTTTTCACCCATTCGGAGCTGGGTGGAACTCGGGGTCGCCCTGGGCCCCGGGAACAAGTCCTTGGCTTCCCATGGATTCGAACTCGTGAACATCGGAACGACAGTCGAGCGCGCTTGCCACTAGACTACCGCGGCCCCACAATGCATTATGACCAGTAACATTTAACTATTACTTGAGATATTTCATTATTAGCTGAGACATTTAATTTAACCTTCCGTGTTTAAACATCAACAAAGACAATAGTATTACTTAGGGACCGAATGATGATTAAATACATGTTTCTCTTCAAAACAGTGAGAGAGAAAAAAATAATAATTTCGCATAAAACTGCGTTATATTCTAGACTTGTTCGTCAACAGTCAAGAAAAATATTTAATTAATTACTCTTACTAATCCATACCTGCTTTTTAATTGGTTTTGACAGAATATTTTGTTTCTGATGAAATGAATAACTTTAAATTTGTTTTCCCACATACCACTTTTTTTTCTTTGATGCTTTTCATGTTCAAATTGTAAAGAGCTCTTGAAAACCAATTAGACGGAATGCTTAATGAAGCTCACCTCACAGCTAAACAGATCAACAGTTTTATAATTAGAGCCCGATTTACAGCATCAAACTAGAAGGTTATAACTTGAAAAAATATTGTGAAAAAATGAAACTAAATACGTGGTCTTCGAGTGCTGGTGATTTTTTAAGCTATGTTGGTAACTGGTGTTGATGGGGGAAATTGATGGTGGTAATGGGGGAAAGTGATGGTGGTGATGGGGTAAAGTAATGGTGTTGATGGGGGAAAGTGATGGTGGTGATGGGGGAAAGTGATGGTGGGATGGGGGAAAGTGATGGTGGTGATGGGGGAAAGTAATGGTGGTGATGGGGGAAAGTGATGGTGGGATGGGGGAAAGTGATGGTGGTGATGGTGGAAAGCGATGATGGTGATGAGGGAAAGGGATGGCGGTGATTGGGGAAAGTGAGGCTGGTGATGGGGGAAAGTGATTGATGTGATGGGCGACAGTGATGGCTGTGAGTAGTGAAGCAATGTTTGATTCTAATTTTTGACCATGGACTTACGCATTAAAACACTTAAAGTACAAATAGAATTATGCACTTATTAAACAATATACATAAATATAATCAGTGACTTAAATACAATGACGATATTTATAACACTAAAAGTTCAGCCATGTTATTTAAGTCTTGTTATTGATTTCCTTCAAAAAGTTGGAGTAGCTATTCCGTTTATTAGCTCATTTGTAGCATTCAAGTTTTGAATATTCAATAGTTTTGGAGCTATTTTAGTAGTGAAGCAACATTTAAAATCCTCATACAAAAATGCAAGAAAGTTCATAAATCTTTTATTAAAATAGGACGTTATAATCTTCTGTATAGATGCAGCTTCTGTAAAATATAAAAATTATATCTCAGACAGGCGCACTCACATACACATTTAGATGCATATAAACACGCAGACACACACAAGGAAACAAGACACACACTCACACATCCGTACATCTACTAAAATATTATTCATGCAAAATATCTCCTAAGAGTCGGACTACATGTCAATCATTGCTCCCAAACATTCGTGGCTCCATCAAACAAATGCACTATAAATGTTTTTGTATTATTACGCAACCTCCATATCACGTGAACAAAGAACGAAAACCAATAAACTATTACATATTAAACGGGAAGTTTATATTGTAAATTTTTCTAGCAAAATAAATGGCGACCCATAGCAGTTATATGGATCATGATAATCGTGGTGAAGACAACTTGCTCCAAAATACTTTTATTTGCTGTTGCAACAACTGCGTGTTTGATACAAAATGTTACCTCTGAACATTTAAAATCTAAAAATAAGAGTAAAAAGAGACTTTGGTGCAGACGATCGCTTTTAGAAAGGAATAATTTACGTCCCTGCCCAATAGCCAGTAGAATTAAAAATATAGAAAAAAAAATAACTTCAAAGGGTTTTTTAAGATGACTTAAGAAATTTTTGAAGAGCTATTACAGCGTGTCAGCCCCATAATTAAAAAAAAGATACGTTGATGAGGCTGTCGATACCTCAAGAAATGAGACTTATTGTGACTCTTCGATACATTTTGTCTGGTAAGAAATTATAATTAATGTTCTTAAAATTAATAATTTTTAATTATTAGTGGATATTTTAAACTATATTGTCTTATTTAAAAGAAAAATATTTATTGTTATTCATTGTTAGTTTAATTTTAAAAATGTTTTACGGCCAATAACTGTAGGCTTTAATATTTTTTTTAAAGAAAACTAAAATCAATGATTAATGTGTGGGGCCGCCCATAAAGTAGACCACGCTCCAAAAAAAGGTGGGGGGTGTGAAAGTGTGTGAAAGAGGGAGGGGTCTAAAATAGAGTGACGTACTTTATAGACCGCCATATGGGGCGATCCATATTTACACGCAGGGGTGGATTAAGACTGCATGGGGCCCCGGGCTGCAATCAAACGGGGGCCCTATCCAGTCAGCGTCCCTTCAAATAAAATGATTTTTAACAGCTAATATGTGACTGTAACTAAATATTAATAATGAAAAAAAAAAATAAACGAACACGAAGAAATAAATTTTTGAAGTGTTTCCGTATGTTACAATTGAATGTGAAAAGAAAAATTTAATTTTCCGCTGCTGGGTATCGAACCCGACTCCAGTTGCATCACGCGCCTGTGCTCTCTTCACACACGGCCAGCGGAGCTTGTCTAATATGAGAAATGTTAAAAATATAAAATATATTTTATGCTATGTTCTCTAAGTGAGCCAATTAAATCAAGTTTTTTTCGATGATTAAAACTGAATCGCGATCAGTTGTATATATAATATTTATAATTTTTTAAAATTTATTATATTTTTAAGGGTTCGTGCAAACATTTGTACACTTGTACACTTTTATTATAAAATATAAAAAGTTTGGGGGCCCCCAAACCGCCGGGGGCTCCTAGCTTTAGCCCGCCCAGCCCCCCCCCCTTAATCCGCCATAGTTTACACGCATGGACAAAAGGCATGATTTCGTAATCTACCACGTTGCCCCTGTGGTGGGGGAGAGGAGGTGGGGACGAAAACTCGGCCAAAAGCGCTTCACTTCACTTCACTTATGGACAGCCCTATATTTTCGATGGATATATTTTGGGTATTTATTTCAGTTATGTGTTCATGTGGTTTGATCTTATTCAAATGATATTTACTTACTTCAAAGTAATTTTAAAAGTTCAGAATTACGTTTGCATCAAAATATAAAAAAATATCGCATATCAGTCTTTAATCAGTCGGTATTGTTGGCAGCCTTAGCAGTTTATGTTATGCTTAGTATTATGCAAATGAAATTGTAACAAATATTCATCTAGGTTAGCTCTCATGTGGACACATTGCTTATTTTTCAACAGCTACTACATGGTCGAATGTTTTTTGGTTGTTTTTGTTTCATTAAGGCGACACAATGATTAATTTATTTGTCGTGACCATGTGTCCTTTTGTTACAGATCGCCTTCCTGTCACACCCCACACTTTTGTTACTGCCTGATCTGTAACAGTCCACCCATCTGTTACAGTCCACCCATCTGTAACAACCCGCTCATCTGTTACAGCCCACCCATCTGTTACAGTCCACCCATCTGTTACAGTCCACCCATCTGTTACAGTCCACCATCTGTTACAGTCCACCCATCTGTTACAGTCCACCCATCTGTAACAGCCCGCTCATCTGTTACAGCCCACCCATCTGTTACAGTCCACCCATCTGTTACAGTCCACCCATCTGTTACAGCACACCATCTGTTATAGTCCACCCATCTGTAACAGCCCGATCATCTGTTACAGCCCACCCATCTATTACAGTCCACCCATCTGTTACAGTCCACCCATCTGTAACAGCCCGCTCATCTGTTACAGTCCACCCATCTGTTACAGCCCACCATCTGTTACAGTCCACCCATCTGTAACAGCCCGATCATTTGTTAAAGCTCACCCATCTGTTACAGTCCCCTCATCTGTTACAGTCCACCCATCTGTTACAGCCCACCCATCTTTAACAGCGCGCTCATCTGTTACAGTCCACCCATCTGTAACAGCCCGCTCATCTGTTACTGTCCACCCATCTGTTACAGTCCACCCATCTGTTACAGCCCACCATCTGTTACAGTCCACCCATCTGTAACAGCCCGATCATCTGTTACAGCTCACCCATCTGTTACAGTCCCCTCATCTGTTACAGTCCACCCATCTGTTACAGCCCACCCATCTTTAACAGCGCGCTCATCTGTTACAGTCAACCCATCTGTTACAGTCCCTCATCTGTTGCAGCCCACCCACCTGTTACAGCACACCCATCTGTTACAGTCCACCCATCTGTTACAGTCACCCCATCTGCTATGATTCACCCATCTGGTACAGTCCACCCATCTGCTATAATCCACCCATCTCGTACATATTATACTTTTGTTACGGCTCATCCATCTGCTACAGCCCGTCTTTTGTTTCCGCCCATCTGCCCATCCATATTATGCCACAGACCACACATGTTACAGCCCGTCTTTTGTTTCCGCCCATCCGCCCATCCATATTATGCCACAGACCACACATGTTACAGCCCGTCTTTTGTTTCCGCCCATCCGCCCATCCATATTATGCCACGGACCACACATGTTACAGCCCGTCTTTTGTTTCCGCCCATCCGCCCATCCATATTATGCCACAGGCCACACATGTTACAGCCCGTCTTTTGTTTCCGCCCATCCGCCCATCCATATTATGCCCACAGACCACACATGTTACAGCCCGTCATTTTGTTTCCGCCCATCCGCCCATCCATAATTATGCCCACAGACCACACATGTTACAGCCCGTCATTTCGTTACAGCCCATCCAATTGTAACAGCCAACATCGTAGTTACAGCCCTCCCATATGTTACATCCCGCCATTCTGTAACAACCCGCTTACATCTTTCAGCTGGCGCAGCCACTCCAACCCTCACATCCGTTACATCCACACCTTACCTGTCACAGGTGACTTTGCCCAGCTTTTCACCGCAGCTCGCTCAATTGATCTTACCGAACAGGTCATTTAGAGTTGACAGTGTAATAAGCATGTATAGATTTTTACTTGCCTGGCGGCCAGCAGTGATGATACATCTGTCATCATTTTTCCCCAGGGCAATTTATCGGTTATTTTATGTCTACTCAGCTCCTGTCCGCTTGATTCAGGGTAAATAATGGCAGGCATTTTCTTTACATGATTCTTTAGTAAACAGGCGAAGCGTTTTAATTGTTAGCTCATTCTTATCTGTTACTGTTCTCCCTGTCATCTGTACCTTTGTCTTGTGCCTGTCATCTGTACCTTTGTCATGTGTCTGTCAGCTGTACCTTTGTCATGTGCCTGTCATCTTTACCTTTGTCTTGTGCATGTCATCTGTACATTTGTCTTGTGCCTGTCATCTGTACCTTTGTCTTGTGCCTGTCATCTGTACCTTTGTCTTGTGCCTTTCATCTGTACTTTTGTCTTGTGCCTGTCATCTGTACCTTTGTCTTGAGCCTGTCATCTGTACCTTTGTCTAGTGTCTGCCATCTGTACCTTTGTCTAGTGTCTGCAATCTGTACCTTTGTCTTGTATCTTTCATCTGTACCTTTGTCTAGTGTCTACAATCTGTACCTTTGTCTTGTGCCTGTCATCTGTACCTTTGTCTAGTGTCTGTCATCTGTACCTTTGTCTTGTGCCTGTCATCTGTACCTTTGTCTTGTGCCTGTCATCTGTACCTTTGTCATGTGTCTGTCAGCTGTACCTTTGTCATGTGCCTGTCATCTTTACCTTTGTCTTGTGCATGTCATCTGTACCTTTGTCTTGTGCCTGTCATCTGTACCTTTGTCTTGTGCCTGTCATCTGTACCTTTGTCTTGCGCCTGTCATCTGTACCTTTGTCTTTTGCCTGTCATCTGTACCTTTGTCTTGTGCCTGTCATCTGTACATTTGTCTTGTGCCTGTCATCTGTACCTTTGTCATGTGTCAGTCATCTGTACCTTTGTCTAGTGTCTGCCATCTGTAACTTTGTCTAGTGTCTGCCATCTGTACCTTTGTCTTGTGTCTGCTATCTGTACCATTGTCTTGTGCCTGTCATCTGTACCATTGTCTTGCGGACTCTCTCATTGGTTAATTTAATCTCACCTAACGGACTAGCTGATTCTCTCATTGGTTAATTTAATCTGACTTAATGGACTAGCTGACTCTCTCATTGGTTATATTATCCTGATTTAATGGACAACCTGACTCACTTTCTCATGATACACTTTTAATCGGGTTCTGACCATGATATGATACACGTGATATAACATCACAGATTTAAAGAGATTATCCCCATAATATCCTACACATGTCCAGAACACATTCAACGTTTTAAAATATGTTAATTTTGATATTTACCTTTATTTTTACTTTAAAAAAAAAAAACTGTATATATTAACGTACCGGAAGTTACCTCTTCTTGGTGATTGTCTGCTGTCCACTCTTTGCAGCGTTTCGCATGATTCCATGAATATATATTTTTAAAAAGTTAACCATCTAAGGCACAATTTAATGCTATATTATCAGGAGAAGTGGAGGAATGGAGGGGGGATAAATCTAGGGAAGAATCACGCACAATTTCATTCTTCACCGCATGCGCCACATTGATTTTTTTTTTTTTTTTTTGAAAGCGCAGCCAGGGTTCCAAACAACCGCCGTTTCCTATCGATAAACGATAAACGCTATTGACAGTCCACTCACTACCGGCTATACGAACGGTAACTCTTCATTCACGGCTTAAAAATACTCGTTCAATGGCTGATATTTTTATTGTCTCCCCAACATGGAATCGATATTCAAATAATACAGTTTATTGCGATTACAGACGGAATATTTCCCTTTTTTCCAAAAGTGGCCATTGAACGTATTTTAAAAAGTCAAAATTAGTTAATTTGCACAAAAAATATAACATTTAACTTATGTTTTAAAATGGAAAATTGGCAAAATATTTAAAATAATTTTGTTGAATTAAGGTAATTAAGGTAATTAAGGTAATTAAGGAGTCACGTTCATATATTTGTAGTGAGAAGTCACATCTATATTATTTAAACACCAAAAATCTTTTTTTTTTTTTTAAATAACTAATCCTGAAAAGTCAAGTGCGTATTGCTTAATCATGAACAGAAAAGTGTATAAGACTTAATCGTGAAAGTCAAGTGTATAAGACTTAATCATGAACAGACAAGTGTATAAGTATAAGACTTAATCATGAACAGTCAAGTGTATAACACTTAATCATGAACAGACAAGTGTATAAGACTTAATCATGAACAGTCAAGTGTACAAGACTTAATCATGAACAGTCAAGTGTATAAGACTTAATCATGAACAGACAAGTGTATAAGACTTAATCATGAACAGAAAAGTGTATAAGACTTAATCATGAACAGACAAGTGTATAAGACTTAATCGTGAAAGTCAAGTGTATAAGACTTAATCATGAACAGACAAGTGTATAAGTATAAGACTTAATCATGAACAGACAAGTGTATAAGACTTAATCATGAACAGACAAGTGTATAAGACTTAATCATGAACAGACAAGTGTATAAGACTTAATCGTGAAAGTCAAGTGCATGTTACGTATGAAAAGTCAAAGGCACATAACTTAATCATGGAAGTCAAGTATAAATAATTTAATCAGGGAAATTCCAGTGTTTTTTTTAATCATGACAAGTCAAATGCATATAGTCTAGATCTAATTTAAATTAAATACGAATCTTCTAGTGGATTTTACGTAATCATAAAAATTCAAAGTCTATATGATACTGATACTATATCATTTAATCATGAGTGCTATTACGTGCAAAGTGAGAAAACTCGTGTGCAAAGTTGCGCAGCATCCATTTTTTTATGTGCAATATTTTACCAAATTTGCTGCGCGGCAAGTCTAAACTGCATGCAACATTGGTCCTTTCTAACATATATTATGGAACTCGTGTACCGTATTTTCGAGCATATTCCCCGCGGGTTATACCAGATTTTACAAACCCCGCTTCCCCCCTCCTCCGTGGGCGGGGTATCTGAATTTTTTAAAACTGAATAATGCATCAATGGCACTAGTACTTGTAAAACACGAATATAAAATTAGATTCTGTATAGCATCTGGTAAGTTTGTTCACATCTACATGTAATTGTTTGATATTACGTATCTGATTTTATAACGTGCGAGCGATAATATATATATATATATNTATATACTGTATAATACAGTTCATTCAACTAGACTGGTTCAGAGTGATATAACTTCTCAAATGTCTTGGATAGTGCGGGTTATAAGCGTGGGTGGGTGATACCACAATTTTTTTTAACAGGTTCTAAAAATTCTGCGGGGTATATGGGTGGGCGGGGAATATGCTTGAAAATACGGTATACTAAAAAAAGGCAGGCGTTATTCACAGAGCTGTGTGAATATTGGCAGCGTTATTCCCACAGCTGTGTGAATATTGTCAGCGTTATTCACACAGCCAAAAAATGTGACAGTTATACTGACTTTAAATTAAAAGTATACTAATCTATAGGTCGTTCGGCAAAAAGCTATTAATATTGAATCATAAATAGGCTTATTATATAGCCTAAAAAAGCCTAACTATGAACATCATTAATCATTATGATAACAATGTCGATCTTAATAGCAGTAGTTTTAATTAAAAAATTATTTTTTCTTGTCTTAGTGTCGTTAACATTTAGAGAAAAAATATTCCATTACAAGTATATAGTTATTAAGTCTAAGTTGTCGTCCATAAATATCCATGAACTTTATTACCTTGCATTCATCGTGAAAAGACAGTTCATTTAGTTGGACTAAACTATATACTAATACTAATTCATAGTAGGTGTTTTTTTTCCCAAGCTATCACCCTGTAGTTGTCAATGGAAAAGAAGTAAACAGGGTAAGGCCTGATAGGACGTAAAAAAAAAAAGCGAACGTTTCGGCAAAGAGCCTTTTTCAACGGACGTACAATACACAAATAAAACGAATATAAAAAAAACAAAAACTTAGCTGCGGTGAAATCCGAGTACCAATGTTATTAAAGTCTGAAAAACTCAATCATATATCATCTAAACACAATTACATTCAACACAAACCCCATAAACATAAATCACATATAACTCATTGTTTTCATGGGATAAAGCCGTTATTAAAGGTGAATAATATTTAATAAAAATGTATTGAATTGAAATGCTGTTCCATAGTATAGAAATATTGAAAAATATATAAATGTAATAAATATGTATATTAATATATATATATATATAGCATAAGTAATACAAAATCCTTGTAGTTTAAAATTATAATAATTTAAAAAAAAAAAAAAATTTAAATATTTTTTTTTTACATTTAAAAAAAGATCTGCAACCTCAGGGATTCGATCCACCAAGACGAAATAAAATGTGTCACCCTGGTTCTGACCATTCCTCTAATTTCGCTCATGAAAGAATGTTGGATATTAAGATTATAACTGTTAATCGTTCATATAGACACCAATACGCATCAGTAACTGTGTCAATAACGGAGACGTTATTCCCACAGCTGTGTGAATTTAATTTTAGATTCCTCATTGCGCCATCTCTTGACATCAATGACTACCACACTGCACGTGGTCTTCGGGTACCTATCGGATTCTTCAATCACCTTGCTGATCCTTACAACTGTTGTCTATCCACGACCTGAAGAGTTCTTAAGCATCTTAGTTCTCTACATCCAGCAGCAAAGAGTTGGAAGGAATGAACTCTTCACTTCATCTTGCCATCGTATTTTCGTGGCTTCTTTCATTGGGATTTTTTTGTTAATTCAACAGAAAACATTCAGGTTCTAACAAGAAACATATGCTCATATTTACCTTTTGGAAAAAATAAAAACATTTTCATTTCTCAGAAGCATATTTCAATATACATGTTTTAAGATATTATTTACAAAGCCTATTCAAGGAAATCAAACTTACGAAGTTAATTTTAGGCTTTTATGGTATTTCACAGATAAAAATAAGCTAAAGCTTCACCACTCATCCTCTTCTGTCATATGTTTCACTATAGAATCCAAACTTCACTACTTAAATTCTACCGTCGTCTGTTTCACCAATCACGTGATCCAATTATTGGCATGTTGGAATGAAACAAGTTTTCCCCAAACTCCGGACATTAATGAGTCTAGACGGTGTTGTACGTTGAACCTCGGCCCACGAGATACGGTGATTGATTGGGGGTAGGGCTGGGGGGAGAGCGAGGGTCATCTCGGTGGGATAGATTGGGCCAGGTGGATGGACGGATAGACCCAAGAATGAAGGGGTAAGAGATGAAGAAATGAGGATAGGATCATTAGATTGGTGATATGTGGTTGTGTCATTGAGATAGATGCAGGAATGTATGCTGGTTGTTATATGGCGTTTTGCTGCTGTGATTTTATCTTATCGATGCTCCTTTTATACCGAGGAATAATTGCGTCCTACACGTATTATGGTTTACGTCTGGTCTTGTACTATTATTTGAGTGTTAAATGTTTGTCACGTGTTGGGTTTTTTGGTTTCTTTAGGCAACCCATTGCAAGCCAGATAGTAGAAGGGGATAAAGAGTGATGGGATTGTCTATTTTTAAATTATTTATTTATTTTTAAATAATGTTTTTGTTGCTATATTAAAAAAATTGTATTCCCATGTCCGATTATTCGTTGTATTTATTACTATTACAATGTATAATTGAATTTTTCATGTCTTAATACTTTGCTCTGCCTTCTACTATTATCTCGTATTTAATTAAAGGTTAAGCAACTTAACTAAAGTGGGTTTCTCTTGGCAGCTGTGGATATTCACTAGTATTGAATCTTGAACCACTTTTTTGAATTTGTTCTAATGTCTAAATGTGGTTAATTTTTAATATGTTGCCTGTACACCATTTGCATACTCTAGTTGGTTTTGGTGAATGTAAAATTCCGTTTTAGCTTTATTTCTCATAGCATTTTAAAAAAGATTCGTTTTATTAAAGCCTGAAATTTGATCTATTTAATGTAGGGTCACTGGTGTGTAGGATGGAGACATGTTACTGGGATCGATGTAGGTAGGATTGGCATGAATTAAAATTCCTGAATTGACTTTAGTTCCTGACATGAATTAAAAACCCTGATATGACTTGAAATTTTTCAACTGACATTAAATGGTTTATGGTGTCAACATCACGTGGGTTCTCTATTTGAAGTCTGCACGTCACGGCGGTCTGCACAATGGGACGTTTTGTGGACAAAGCCATTAGGTCGTTCGACCTTTGCGATCGTCTGCTATTGTATTGATTACCCTTCTTCTACCACCCCACCATTTTGTAGCCCCGTTCCCAGTTGATATCCTATCTGGGTGTTAAGCTACTCACTAAAATTCCTCTAATTGTGCTCGGCCATTAGCGCACTAACTCTACCTGATGGGTTCCAACATACTGATCATTTATAAGAGGTTGGGGGGGGGGGTTCTACTGGACTAACCCAATTAAACATGACAGAAATAAATTGAAGACCTGAAACGATAATTTGGGCTTTTATGGGATCGCTGGTGATTTAGATCAGTGATTCCCTATCACTTAGGGTACCTCTTAATAATTTAATCCATTGATTCCCTATCACTTAGGGTACCTCTTAATAATTTAATCCATTGATTCCCTATCATTTTGGTACTCGCAAATAATTAAGTCTATTGATTATCATTCGTATAGGGTCACACTAATATAGTGTTGAAAAGGGATTCACTATCATTTTAAGTAACGCATACAAAATTTGACTGCTGATTATGAATGCTGTTTGGTACCCCTGACAGTGACATAGCGTAGGTTGCTAGCACCAGGAGAAATGTGAGCATGATTCGCCGCTTACCAGTGGCCTCTTCCCGCAGACTTTTTTTCGTACGACGCAAATGCGGTATACGAACCTTTAAATAATAACGGCATTTATTTATTAACGTTAATGAAGAGGTGAGTATTAAAGTACTGTTATTTAATTTTTAAAAAGAGCAATTAATAAAATACCCAAAATATAAAATGTATTTAATATCCCTGAAATATTCGATGCTATTTCCCAACAGGATCCGTAAAATTCCTAATTTTGTGGTCTTCTAATTGGGTTAGGATGAACGCAACGATTCTATATTTCTTGCATTGAAGTTGGCAGATTACTCAATAAGAACTCTCACATTGGTTTCTGCAGCATCTCTCTATGATCTCAAAGGGCAGCTCCTTAATGTAGATGTTCTGGTAGCTTTTAGTCACTGCCACTCCAATAAGTATCAAAAGTGAAATGAAACCATTCGTTTTTACCTAGGTTGGTTTTATTTTAACACATTGAATGCATACAATTCTATTGCGTGGTTTTGTATGATCATATCAAGCTCCAGAGCATGATGCATGAAGGGAAAGGGGATACATTCAACTTTCCATCCATTAGTGCATTTGTGCATTTGGTAATTTTGGTCATTCCGTTCCATACTGTGGTCTGTGGTATCATTACGCTGTTGTTGAGATTCTCATTGATAATGTTTGCCGTGACATCCATGGTAGATAGAGCTATAGACTATAGTTCTCAGAGAGTGACATCCAAGGTAGATAGAGCTATAGACTATAGTTCTCAGAGAGTGACATCCAAGGTAGATAGAGCTATAGACTATAGTTCTCAGAGAGTAACATCCAAGGTAGATAGAGCTTTAGTTCTCAGAGAGTGACATCCAAGGTAGATAGAGCTATAGTTCTCAGAGAGAGTTCTCAGAGAGTGACATCCAAGGTAGATAGAGCTATAGTTCTCAGAGAGTGACATCCAAGGTAGATAGAGCTATAGTTCTCAGAGTTCTACAAATAAATTTCAGGGCCTGCTTCTGGATTTTATCTGTTTTTTAAAAAAGAACTGTAGTCTTGTGCTGTAAATGTAATCGTTCACTGAACTTATACTTATCAGGAATGTCGCCTTGACTCAGTTAACTTACTACAGAGTCCCATTGTGTGCACACGCCATAATCTTTCTTTCGCTTGACGTTTGCTTGGGCGTTCAGGACTAGTACAAAATGGTGCATATGTATGATCAAGTGCAAAAAGATTTTGTGTGAGGGGGGATATGTTCTCACTTCGGTAACTCCTGGGCCCCGAGAATGAGAAAAAAGAAAAGACCGTGATGCAAGGCAACAGACTTCCTGCGTGAACACTTTAAATATTTGTTTTCCCGCCTCAACAACACTTCCAAATCTTCTAGCTTAGCCTTGTTTTGTACAGCGAGTACGTGTAGAGCTTAGAAACCGGGACTCCATCTTATTTCACCCGCCTAAGTTTATTCAGAAAATGTTCCTTTTAAGGAGCATCCCCACGATGGGGGAGCTTGGTGAGAATGAATTTAAATCTTATCTTATCTTATATGTCACAGACGCTCCTTCTGTACAGAAGATTATTGCGTCCTACGTGTTTCTATGGTTTGTGTTTAGTCCTGTATTCTTACTAGAGTTTTAAATGATGATAAAGTGTTGGCTTTCCTGGTTTCTTCAGGCAACCCATTCCACGCCCGAATACCGGACGGAAAGAAAGAAAACTTGTATGTGTTTGTTCTTGCATATGGACTAAGAAATGGGGGGGGGGGGAAGTTCCCAAAGGCGCCAGATAAGGTATTGTTGTGTTGTGTTTAACTTAATTTGGGAAGAGTTAGCTGATGTGATCTTGAAGGGAGTATTACTATTAATTTTTTTTCCTTTGTCCAATTTTTTTTCCAATCAACATATTCCCTATAATTTAGAGTACAGCACCGTTGAACACGTTGTACACTTCACTGGGGACCTCTGACTTCAAAACCACCTGATGAGTTTCATCGAACTTTATATATATATATAGTCTATGATACGTTTTATGAAAAATAGAACTGACAATGACAATTAGCCTTGATGCTGTCACCTTACCCTTTAAATAAATTGTCATTTCCAAACTAACATCAGTAAGTTAAAGTACATCAGTCGTCTGGGTTATCATAAGACATAGGAAATAGAGAAAATTATTTTTAATTTTTTTCTTACTTGACTGACGAACTTCCTCAGTGGGAAACATTGATTTAGTTTTTTTAACAATTGTCTTCCATCACTTAAACTTAAACCTAGTGGCACATAAAGACTTTCCCATAACACATTAGGTCTGTACTCAGGGGCGTCGCTAGGGTTGGTGTCACCCGGGGCGGTAGCTCATGGTGTCACCCCGTCATAATTTAAGGGGGACGTACATAAATGACGTCACGTGAGGTTACCAATTTTCACCCCCCCCCCTTTCACCCGCGTCATACTTTGTCACAAAAACGTAAACCCCCACCCCTTGTTCCGCTATGACGTCACAAAGCTTAGACACCCCTCTCCAAAGCCATAATTTTCTCAATAAAAATTAGCATGTTGCAAATAAGTATTTTGTCATTTAAATATGTATTTAGTGTAAGTATGCACTCTAGTATCGTAACACGCGGGGAGCNCCCCTCCCCCTATGGTTGATTGAATGGAGGGGGCTGAGCGGACTAAAGTCAGTTGCCCCCAATAATTTAAATGTTATCATAATGTATAATAAAGATGGGCAAATGTATGTATCTCTGAAAATGCCTTAGACAGTCATAAGTCAATGGTGCAGTTATAAGTAGAAAGTATAACAGAGTCTGGGCTAATCTTTGTAAGAAGTGCAGTGCTGCTCATTATGTGCCGTGTACAGCTCATTCCCTTCACTTGGTTGGGAAACGTGGAGCAGTTGTCTTCTGCAAAATCTTTATACCTGGCTTGTTACATCTACTCATCGTCGACAGATACTTCCAAAACACATAAAAGTGATACAAGTTAATAAAGCCTTGTTTGACACAAGATGGTCAGCCCGACATAATGCTAAAAGCAGGGCCGGCCTAAGGGAATTAGAGGCCCTAATCAAAGTGAATTTGGTGGCTTAAAAAGAACTTTCAAGTCAAGACACACGGCTTCAACTCCTTGTAGTCTGGGTAGCAAGTATCTTTAATGAATCCTGAATCAACCTCTGTTACGTAGCGAACCTTACATTGATAGCCATGCATCCTCGCCCTTCCCGACCACACACTATTTTCCGTTCACATCACAAACCACGTGTTTCACACTCAGTCAACTCGCATGCTCATACTATGTCAATACAACAACTCAACATGACTCTCACAAATATTGCAGCACTGAAAGAATTAATATCAACGCAAATCAGCCCAGTGTCTGTTGACTTGAAGCAGAAAGATTTCGGAAGGAACTTAAACAAATTAAAGTCGCTATGTTACTTGAATTTTAGGGAAAACAATTTTAGAGAGATTTCAGAAAATTATCCCTTCAAGAGCCGAGAATATCTTTGATTTCAGCAAAGTATTTAAAGTCTCTCAATGAGTTTGTTAATCATTTTTAATTTGATTCACATGAAGACAAAGGAAAGGACAAGTCGAGAATACTATTAAAGAAGAGAAAGTGTCAGTTTGATATTACCAAAATGGTATTTATGGTAATCATTGACAAACTTTTTGAAGCCCCACAACATCGAGTAAGCGCATATAAAGACATCCATTCTGAGCTCAAAAATGACGCCATTCGATGGGCAGCAGCCAAGTTAATGAAGAATATTAAAGTAATTTCGAAGACAGCTTACCTTAATAATTAGTCCAATTTTTAGAACTCTTAAAAAACTTGTTGTCCAGCCCCAGGCTTAGGGTAAGGAAAAGGAAGTAGCACAATGCGAAACTCAAAACAAGTGCACAGAGCTAAAATTAAATTTTGCTGCTTTTGAATGAGCTAAATTTCAGTTATTTACAAATGTAGCATCGAAATTCGCACCTATCTCTCAATGATGACTTTAAACTGAAGCAGAGAGCGATCCTTTTCAAAGTTGAAAAGAATACAAAAATGATTTAGAATTCGTATTGGACAACCAAGACTGAATATGCTCTCTCTAATGACAATTGAAAAGGAACTTGTAAGCTTATTTAGCTTGACTGACTTGATTGAAAACATCGCCATGAAAAAAAATCGCAAACTTAAGTTGTAGGTTGAAATAATAATAAATATTTTCATAACAAACGTTGAAAAAAAAACATTAAAAAATACAGAATAACGCGTAATATTATTCTTTGTATGGGCTCGTTTGTAACCACGAAACAGCGTAAGTTGGGATGGGACCGTCGTAACCGGGGGACTATTTATATACAAACATGCATATCTATGCTTGCACGTCTTTAATAAATATAAAAAAATATTGACTCAAAGACATTGAATTCAAAATTCTCTTCTTAAAAAACATCAACGAAAACTTGAAAAAATTGTACTCCCCCCCCCCCACCAACCCCATTAAGGTGGAGGATATAGTGAGGTGGAATCATTCATGCTGTTAGTGTGTCAAAATCTTAATGACTTTATTTCCAACCTTTTTTAAGATCTCTCTGCTGCGACTTTTTTTTTTAATGTTGTATGTATGCTGGAATTTTTTTTATTATTGCAAGTTAACTGATATTTAAAATAAATTAAAATCTTTGTGTTTAAT
>MUZC01003544.1:389226-408530 GCA_002072015.1 Radix auricularia | reverse complement strand
TATCTATCTATCTATCTATCTATCTATCTATCTATCTATCTATCTATCTATCTATCTATCTATCTCTCTATCTATCTATCTATCTATCTATCTATCTATCTATCTATCTATCTATCTATCTATCTATCTATCTATCTATCTCTGTCTTTCTCTCTCCCTATAATATTAAAATACAATCCAGTACCTCTGGTGGCGTCAACTCTGTGTGCTGGCGAAACTTCTAAAAAATATTGTACCATGCTGAGTTTATAAAAGAAATGTGGGATGGTGGGTACTTCTTTTAACTGAACGTAAAATTTTTAATCGATTTCAAAGGGTTTTGGAATAAATTATTGGAACAAGTATTAAAAAGCTCATTTCTTGAACTGTGTCAGAGTTGTGGATAAATCATTGTTTGCAAGCGATTTGGTTGTGAAGTTTGATACTAGTTGATGAACCCAGCAATTATTATTTCTCTGTTATCGTGTTGGTCGTTATAGAGATAAGTTCTTAATTGGTGATTATAATAGTTTTTATATAATCGGGTCTGCAATAATATTTGCTTGTCCATTACTATCGCAGACAGAGTCATAGGCGTAGAGACTAAAATAGCGGGGGTACATATGTCCCGGGGCGCCAAAATGAGACTTACAATTTTAGATTCAAATAAGGGAAGAAATTAATTTTTTTAAATGTGCGACAATTTTTGTTTCTTTTCCCTCTATGTCAAAATCCACTAGCTACGCCTCCAGACAGACAAATTAAAGAAATGTGTTCATAAAAAAATGGTGAATATTTCAGAGATAGTTTCTAATTAAATATAAAAAAGCTTTAAAAGATTAATTACTTTTCACACTTCTTGTTCCCATATCTCAATGGCCTAATATCAATGCGCTGATCATTATGACTTCTGTTAACTATGAAGAGTTTGCCAACACATCCGTAAAGACGATACCTCATCTGGGATATCAGGGAATGAATGTTAGCAACAACAAGACACAAGGAACCAAATTAACCAATTGCTGTCGCTAAAACTAATAATATAGGAAGTTTCTTCCAGTCGTTAAATGCCTTTATAATCTTTTTTTTAAATACATCAAAGTACATCAGTTGATGGTCCGTGAGCAAAAACAAAAACACGTGTGCAAAGCTGCCCAGCATCCATTTTTTAAAAAAATCCCTTATATGTTAACTTCACCGTATTGTCTCTCTATGACCACAGAAAAATAAAAGCAAAAAAAAAAAAGATCCCACTTCCAGTGATCTCATCAAGCTGAAATTTTGCACATACAGTTGTGTCTAAATTTCAGATCAATCGAATGTATCGTAATTAAATTAATTAAATGTTTAGTTTATCTCTATGTAGCATGTGTAGCGTCTGCTAGTTTGTCGCGCCACGGTGCGTATCACATTGAACTTAATCAATACTTTTAGTTGTGTCTCATATATAAGGAATTTATAGTCAAAAACTTAGTTTTTAATGGTTGTTTACGTTGTGAACAATTTTACACACCAAACATAAAAATGATATAATCCTCCTCAAAATTTGCTGCGTGGTAATTCTAAACTGCTGCCAGGCGTCGGTGAGATATCTGCGCATCCGTGTAGCCAAGCAGCTCAAAAGGGAATATTGTAGACCAGGTCAACTCCCGATTTGCATCAAATGCAAATTACCCTTGTGGTAGTCTAGCATGGCAACCCATGGCCATTAATTTTCAAATTATTACAGGAGGGCTATCCTGGAATTCAAGCTGTCTTCGTAAATGTGGAATTATGAGGGAGGGGCCGTGGTGTGCAGTTGGTGATGGGGTTGTCAATCATGGGGGCTTTATTAAGGGCGCTGTACCGAGACGTTGTACCATTGCGTTGTACATAGGTGTGGTACTATGGCGTTGTACCATGGAGTAGTACCATGGAGTTGTACCATGTTGTACCATGGAGTTGTACCATGGAGTTGTACCATGTTGTACCATGGCGTTGTACCATGTTGTACCATGGTGTTGTACCCTGTTGTTTTTTTATTATGGGCATGAATTTTTTAATTTCTTATTGTTTTAATCACTCATTACCAACAGCTGTTACTTGTTTATCGTAGTCTTGTCTTTTATTATTAAGGACCTTATTACAATTACGTTGTTCTATCATTTCATTCCCACGGTTTAAAAACAATCACTCGTTTTAATTAGACATGTCAAAACATTCAACGTTGCCCCCCCCCCCACCTTTAAAAAAAAACCCAGCTAAATGGTGTTTAGCTTTTAGACAGATGGAGAAGTGGTCGAAGTTAGACCTCACTTGTCACCAAAGTTCACTTTAAGTTTCGCGGCTGCGTGACCGTGCAGATATCTGACCTATGCAACGCATCACTTTAGAATTACCGAGTATCTAATTTGTCAAAGAATAAAATATTATATGTTTTTGTGGGGTGTAAAAGTTTGCACAAAAAGGAATGCTAAGCAACTTTGCACACGAGTTTATCTTGCACGTTGACTAACGATTCTTAGTGTGAACATGGCTTGGCACTAAAGGTGAATGGAGGCCACCTGTTGGAGGTGGTATTTGGTTGCCATCACACGCCACCTCGATGTAAGTGGTGATAAGCGGTGGCAATCACACCCTACCACCTATTTCTTGTTACTATTTGGGTGGCTCTAACAGATATAAAATACTAGCTGTGTCGTCAAATGGTTGATCTCCAACTATAGTAATTATCACCCATGCTCAACGACGGGTGGTCTTCTTCACACATACAGTGGAGGAATCTGAAGTGTGGATGAATAATATTTCGATTTTTTTAAAAAGATGTTTTGTATCGGAAGACCTCGCGATGATAGAATCCCATACTATCTCAAATGTCACGGATGACACAATCGACATGTCACGGATGACACAATCGACATGTCACGGATGACACAATCGACATGTCACGGTGACCCGAGGTGTCAATTAGAGTTGTCTGTTTTCATCTCTATCGTATTCAAGCTGTCTTTCATTACGGGCTAAGCTATCGCAAACTCTCTCTCTCTCTCTCACTCTCTCTTTCACACACACACTTTCTCTTGATCTCTCTCTCTCTCTCTCTCTCTCTCTCTCTCTCACACACACACACACACACACACACACACACACATACAAACCTCACACTCTTTCTCTCACACATACTTTCTCTCTCTCTCTCTCTCTCTCTGATTATCTGTTCCTTTATTCAGCTATATTATTAAATAAAGAAATGCATATGTATATCTCACTTTTAATTTCTCTATACAGTTTGCCTACTATGTAGAGTATGAATAATTATTTTTTTGAACCTTGTTTTTCACTATAAATCCTATATACGAGACATAGTATAAGGATGTTCATTATAATACGCAGGGCAAAACAATCCAAAAATACAAAATTCTAGTTATGTCACGTAAAACGTGTTTAATATAATGTGCACCGAACGTGAATATTTTTAGCGCATTTTCGAGATGTCGAAATCGCTATTGCCCCCGTTTTGTCCGTCTGTCTGTCATCACCATGATCACAGGATCCATAAGTCCTAGACCCATGATGTATATATGTTTTTTGTATGTCCTGACCTGCCATTGGTGCATCAACACTCAGTTACTCGATCCGTTAAAAAACCCCGTTAAAACTACCAAAAAACTTTGCGAATCGAGAGTTAACACTGGCACAAGGAACGGGCGCCATTGCCGGAAGTCGAATACATAGTTTTTCAAGCATTCAAGAGTGGTGTGAAATCGTGCTAAAGAATTAATTAGTGTTTTTTTTAGTTGACGTCATTAAAATATGTGTAAAAGTTTAGAGAGTTTTACTTCATCATTTGTGGTGACTTGTAGTTAGATTAAAGAGAAAATAAAAAATTATAAAATGTAAAGAAATGACTTTTAAATAAATTTTTTTCAGGTATATTCATTACACAAGAAAATTCATAAATATATGTCTAAAATCTAAACACAATTAGTGATAACTACATAATGCTGATATCTAACATAAGTACTGATACACAATACGAAAATGCGCTAACACGTCCTGAGTCCAAAAAGGGACCAGGCTTAACATGATTTTTTTTATAGTACTATCAATGTAATGCGCACCTCATTGCGCGACATGAAAGGTTGTTGAACACATTACGCACCACAACACACTATCTCAAAAAATTAACATGATATAAAGAGATAAATAAAATAATTTTAAAATTCAATAATTCAATTGCTGTACATTCGATCGATTTGTCATGAGTCTACCTTCAAAATTTCAGCTCGCTAGCTTACAAAAAAGTGGGTTCAAAATCGATCCAAAGTTTTTTCTGCAAGGTCGCACGGTCGGTCGGTCGCTCGGCTCAGACACCACAAGTTAATATATAAAGGATTTAAAAAAGTACATGTATTGATTTTTTATTTTAAAAATATTTCGATTAATCGTGAAAAAAAATTTAATCAAATAATTTTGATTAATTATATTTTTTAAAAATACAAAAATCTTGTTGAGTTGCGATTCATTATTGCGCGAAATCGACTAAGTCGCGGTAATTCCATAGCTACCAAATTTTGTGACGTAACAATGTAAATTCATTCGGCTACGCAAGTAATAAGTAAAACTGTTCTCTTTACATTTGCACGTCTAATTAAATGATAATCATAAGAGGGAAAGTATTTAAGTAACAAAAAATTATAAATTATTTATAAATTCCCAGAATTTTTTTAAAAAATTTTAATGGGATTTTAATCGATCAAATTTATTGAAATATATTTAAAATGTTAACGATTAATTGATTAATTAATCGTTAATTTAAGCGGCCCTATGTTATTCTAACTACGACATTAAAATCTTATGTCATTGTACTATTTCATGGTCGCATCTGAACAAACAAATTTTATGTACGCGTCTTCGGATTTCGGTGAGCTACACTGCTAAAAAGGCGCATGTTTATCAGAAACCAAGCAGTATTCTCAAATTTGAGACGGCTTGTCAGGAAACAATACAATTTTCCAAAGAAATACATTTTACCGTATTAAAATCATAAAACCATTAAGGCTTAAGGATTCTGTCATTACAAAAAAAAAAAAAAATGTTGGATTCGAGTAATGTTTTCAACCTCATCCACCCAAGCACATCCCCCCCTCGCTAATTACTTGTTTTATTTGTTTTTTTGGGGTGCATCTCAATCAAAGAGCAAAGGACATTTCTATGTAGCGATATCTCTGTTAGGGTCATTTATACAAACAGAATTAAGAACATTGAGTTAATGAGTAGGGCCGCTATGGTGTTGTATCAATTAGTGCATTACTGGTCGCCCTGTCGTAACACTGATAAGGAGAGTCAATATGCAGGGTGGGGAAAATGGCTGCAGAGCAGTGGAGAGATAGCAACAGGAATGTGGACAGACAGCTACGGGATAGTTGACTGACGACTGCCGGATAATGGACTTGTGACTTCGGACAGTGGACAGACAGACAGCTGCGGGATAGCGTGCAGATGACTTCAGGATAGTGGACAGCTAAATAAACTCAGACCATCTGTCTATCTTTTCATTATTACCAATAGTCAATAGACGATCATTGCCGAGATTTACTCAGATCATTGCCGAGATTTACTCAGATCATTGCCAAGATTTACACAGATCATTGCCGAGATTTACTCAGATCATTGCCAAGATTTACTCAGATCATTGCCGAGATTTACTCAGATCATTGCCGAGATTTACTCAGATCATTGCCGAGATTTACTCAGATCATTGCCGAGATTTACTCAGATCATTGCCGAGATTTACTCAGATCATTGCCGAGATTTACTCAGATCATTGCCGAGATTTACTCAGATCATTGCCGAGATTTACTCAGATCATTGCCGAGATTTACTCAGATCATTGCCGAGATTTACTCAGATCATTGCCGAGATTTACTCAGATCATTTCCGAGATTTACTCAGATCATTCTCAAACATATCTTCTTATGCCAAACATGATTTTATTTCATAAATAACAAAAAGACAACAACAACAAAAAAAAACTAAAACATTCAGAACTGATTTTTGTTTGTTTGCACTTCAGTTGCGAAATCGATTTCCAATCTTATCGATAAAAAGCCGGAATGCAATGAATGGTGAATAGTTCATTGACACCTTTTCAAGTAGGACTTTTTGTGTGCCAAGATTGTTGTATAGAGTAAAAGAATTTTGTGCATTCCTGGAGTGAGTCTTTCATCACACTAAAATGGCCAGCAACAAATTAAATCTTTGGACAACGTTTATGATCTCTTGTAGATTTTCTATTTGTTTTTTAATTTTTTAATTTTTTCTAATATTTCTGTTGATTTATTAATCAAGACTATTTTTATTTTTTCCTGCACACTATTATTTACTGAAATAAAATTATACCTAGATAATTTTAAAAAATAAGTTTTAACAACTACTACTCTTTTCAGTCTATAGCATCATGTAATTTTGTTATCAAAGGCAAAGAGAAATAAACTTACATTTATTAAAATGCTGGGAACTGGTTGTTTGACAGTTTATATTATTCACATAGAATCAGCCTATATCTACTGCCTATAATATTCATAAACCGCTTCTACTCTTTTGACGCACACACTCCATGGTAAAAAATGGGGTGAGTGGAGAAATATGTGGTAGTGGTAGGAATATCTTCGTGATTTGATCGATACGGTTAGGGAGGGTAAGATTTAGCGCAAAATGTTTGACCTGTCCAGGGTGATAATAACCCAGTGTGACGCCAAGCGCCGTAACCCTTGCTACTCATCTGTAACCATCACATAAACTTAGTTTTTATATGTATTCTATGTAACTAAAGATTTTCATTTTTACTTGTCAAAGGAATGTAATTTATTCCACAGTTTTGTTTAACACACCGATGTGTGTGTCTATCAGGAGCCTGTTCTAAATACAACTCACCAACTGATTAGTTCGAGAGATAAAACTGGGCATGGATGCTAACCGTTGATAAGAATGCCTTACGATTTTGATTTCAAAATTTTTAGCGCATTTTCGAGAAGTCGAATGCGCTATTGCACCCGTTTTGTCCGTCCGTCCGTCCGTCCGTCATCACCCTTGATCTCAGCATCCATAAGTCCTAGACCCATGAGGTATATATGTTTTTTGTATGACCTGACCTGCCATTTGTGCATCAACACTCAGTTACTCGATCCGTTAAAAAACCCCGTTAAAACTACAAAAAAATATTTCGAATCGAGAGGTAACACTAGCGCAGGGAACGGCCGCCATTGCCGGAAGTCGAATGTACATGCCTGCAAGCATTGAAGATTGGTGCGAAAGGGTGCAAAAGAATTAGTTGGTTTTTTTTAGTTGACGTCATTAGAATATGTGTAAAAGTTTAGAGAGTTTTACGTCATCATTTGTGGTGACTTGTAGTTAGATTAAAGAGAAAATAAATTTTTTTAAAATGTAAAGAAATGACTTTTAAATTAAAAAAATGTCAGGTATATTCATTACACAAGAAAATTCATAAAAATATGTCTAAAATCTAAACACAATTACTGATAACTACATAATTCTGATATCTAACATAAGTACTGATACATAATACGAAAATGCGCTAACACGTCCTGAATTCCAATAGGGACCAGGCTTAACATGATTTTTTTTTTAATATGTGCCTAATTTTCGATCGAAAAACAATCATTTGTGATTTTTATCAAATGTGTGAGCTATGTGCAAACTGTCTGCCATCTAAACTGAAATATCAAGACCAAAAAAAAAAAAAAAAGAGAGAAAAACTAAAGAATACATCATTTATAGAAGGGGTAGGCGAAAAATATTTTGCGTTACCCCAAATTATAAATGTTATGTTGACGTCACCCCAGGGGCGCGAGTTCCTGAAGTTCCGACTCGAAGGTTTGGGAGCGGCGTAACGTAGAGATTTTAACTCAAACCTACATGGGGGGGGGGGTCTATATTTCAGGGGGAATTTATTTATAGCATTATATAACTATCAGCACTGGCCATTCTATTATAATGATAAATTGGGGAAAATGCGATAAAGTCGGATAAACAAGAAGTTACTTAGAAAACAACTGAAATTATAAATTTAATATAATTTAATATCATTAATTATTATAATTAAAAAAACAAACAACAACAGTGGTATCTTCTTTAAATCTCTTTACTGTTCAGTTCTGTGAGAAAAGATATTGCTTCATTTTTGACACAGTTACATCGAAATTTTGGCCTTTGATGTCAAGGGAAGTTTGATGATGTCTTCAGAGTCGTATCAACTTCGCAGCATTTATTTTTATGTTCACTAGAGTGGAAAATTCTTGTTGACAAAAGTATGTTGCTACAAAACACAACAACGTTTTGACGGTCTCCTCATGTGCCGTGTTAAAAGCCTTTGCAGGATTAACATTCAACAGTGTGTAAGATCTGCTTTGTTTGCAAATTCAATACGTGTTCATTATTAGATTGAAGTTGAAGAAGTGCTCTGCCAACTCTTTAGTCTCATTTGGTACATCCACAATGTCACATCAAAGGGGATCTACAATCTAATTGACATTATACGAATCAATAACTGGAAAGTAAAAAAGTGAATCGCTCTTTGAGCTTGGTAAGATGTCTGATAGCTATGTCCTTCTTGTGGTCAACAGTTGTTGTTTTTCCCAGTCTTCCAAGTGCAAGGCAAAATTTGAAAATGCCGCTAACTTGTTTCGTTCTGCATCTTGTTTCAAATATGAAAGTTTTAATCCAACTGGTGCAATATTTTCTCTGGCTGAGATTCCCTGGTAATTCTTTGCTCAACGCATTCACATGTTCAAACATATCAGCTAAGTTAGCGAGATGTGCAAACGAATAATAGTTCGAAAACTTCTCTGCTAGATCATGCTTGAGCTGATTGAAGTTCCACACTCTGAGAACATTTCCTAGTGAAAGCCACCGTACTTCGGTGTGATAAAGTAGGTCTGTATATTCAAGCTCACGCTTTACACATAAATCATAATACAGTCGCGCTGGAGTGTAGTGTGTCCCTAAATGAAATATACAATTTTGATAATATCATACAAGAGTTCTTTCAGTTCAGGTTCCAGAATTTTTTCTAGCAGAGCTTTACGATTGATCATGCAGTGGTCAGTGGCGTAACTAGGCATTTGTAGGGGTTTTGGGGCCCGGAGGCTTAACCTCTTAGGGGCGTGGTCCAGATACATGGCGGTTGCGTAATATTTACTGTAAAAGTCTTTACGGACACTAATTTTGACCCCCCCCCCCTATTTCTCATAAGGGCTATGGACAACAATGTATCAAAACTCAAAACATTTGAAATCACTGATTTGAGTAAATGTTTAATAAGGTTGTCGAGTTAAACAAATTTGAATTACTTCCACACAATTTCGCTCATTTTTTTTTTAACAGCACCACTTTTTTTAAAAAGGGAAAACTATTGTTTACACGATTAACCATGCACAATTAAGTCTGCATTGATTTTGTAAAATCTTTTTTTTTCAAGAATTTAACAAACATTTTCACAAATCAATAACTTTTTACAGGGATTTTTATTTGATAGTACCGTCTCGATGAGCTTAGACTTGAACAAATCCACTAATAGAAAATGTCATAACAAAGCCACAAATATTCCAGATGAGGGCACTTCGCCAGCCTTCAGCCTGAACTTAACTATAAACCAAAGTTTACCTTTTTCAACTTTTAACGGCCAACGCATGCCTATCAGGACAGATCCGAATCAATTTAAACTAAACCCCAAAGAATTTCAAGATATAAAAATGACCACAGCAAATCTATTCAATCAACCCATTACAGAGACCTTCTCATGTTACCAGCTGCTAGGTCAGGGGTCTCCAAACGTTTCTACGGGAGGGTCGCATTAACTGTCAAACAACAGTTAGGGGGCCGATTACTAATCGCCAACTACTAAGTTTTGTGGTAAACTACAGGAAAACTAGGATCTTTTTTTTTTTAGAGTAAAAAGTCGCCAGGGGCCGGATGAGAGCGCTCGCGGGCCGCATCTGACCCGCGGGCCTTAGTTTGCAGAGCCCTGTGCTAGGTAATGGATTATTTTTAGACGGTTGAGCTATGAGATGGTCATCTCTATTGCATGTCAAGATGTGAGATGACTATGTATCATTGATTTCAGTCAGCTGTCAAAGTTTGAATTGAACTTAATAGGCATTAATGTCTTACAATAGGTATTTGCTTATCTCGTGGACTAATACATCATTAAGCCAATGGAAACAAACGAAAACATTGCAGGGATTTAACACTACTGGGTCATCCATAAATAATGTCAGACAGAATGGGGTGAATTGGTAATGAAGTTACTGCAAGGATTTTTGTGTAACTTGGCTAATTGGAGAACATAAAGGTGGAGGTGTGTTACTTGATGGAGACCATATGGGTTGAGGTGTGCTACTTGATGGAGACCATATAGGTTGAGGTGTGCTACTTGATGGAGACCACATAGGTTGAGGTGTGCTACTTGATGGAGACCACATAGGTTGAGGTGTGCTACTTAATGGAGACCATATAGGTTGAGGTGTGCTACTTGATGGAGACCACATAGGTTGAGGTGTGCTACTTGATGGAGACCATATAGGTTGAGGTGTGCTACTTGATGGAGACCATATAGGTTGAGGTGTGCTAATTGATGGAGAACACATAGGTTGAGGTGTGCTACTTGATGGAGACCACATAGGTTGAGGTGTGCTACTTGATGGAGACCACATAGGTTGAGGTGTGCTACTTGATGGAGACCATATGGGTTGAGGTGTGCTACTTGATGGAGACCATATGGGTTGAGGTGTGCTACTTGATGGAGACCATATAGGTTGAGGTGTGCTTCTTGATGGAGACCATATAGGTTGAGGTGTGCTACTTGATGGAGACCATATAGGTTGAGGTGTGCTACTTGCTTGGAGACCATATAGGTTGAGGTGTGCTACTTGGTGGAGACCACATAGGTTGAGGTGTGCTACTTGATGGAGACCATATAGGTTGAGGTGTGCTACTTGATGGAGACCATATAGGTTTAGGTGTGCTACTTGCTGGAGACCATATAGGTTGAGGTGTGCTACTTGAAGGAGACCATATGGGTTGAGGTGTGCTACTTGATGGAGACCATATGGGTTGAGGTGTGCTACTTGATGGAGACCATATGGGTTTAGATGTGCTACTTGATGGAGACCACAAAGGTTGAGATGTGCTACTTGATGGAGACCACATAGGTTGAGGTGTGCTACTTGATGGAGACCGTATGGATTGAGGTGTGCTACTAGATGGAGACCATATGGGTTGAGGTGTGCTACTTGATGGAGACCCCATAGGTTGAGGTGTGCTACTTGATGGAGACCACATAGGTTGAGGTGTTCTACTTGATGGAGACCACATAGGTTGAGGTGTGCTACTTGATGGAGACCACATAGGTTGAGGTGTGCTACTTGATGGAGACCATATGGGTTGAGGTGTGCTACTCGAGGGAGACCATATGGGTTGAGGTATGCTACTTGATGGAGACCACATAGGTTGAGGTGTGCTACTTGATGGAGACCACATAGGTTGAGGTGTGCTACTTGATGGAGACCACATAGGTTGAGGTTTGCTACTTGATAGAGACCACATAGGTTGAGGTGTGCTACTTGATGGAGACCACATAGGTTGAGGTGTGCTACTTGATGGAGACCACATAGGTTGAGGTGTGCTACTTGATGGAGACCANTTGTTTACACGATTAACCATGCACAATTAAGTCTGCATTGATTTTGTAAAATCTTTTTTTTTCAAGAATTTAACAAACATTTTCACAAATCAATAACTTTTTACAGGGATTTTTATTTGATAGTACCGTCTCGATGAGCTTAGACTTGAACAAATCCACTAATAGAAAATGTCATAACAAAGCCACAAATATTCCAGATGAGGGCACTTCGCCAGCCTTCAGCCTGAACTTAACTATAAACCAAAGTTTACCTTTTTCAACTTTTAACGGCCAACGCATGCCTATCAGGACAGATCCGAATCAATTTAAACTAAACCCCAAAGAATTTCAAGATATAAAAATGACCACAGCAAATCTATTCAATCAACCCATTACAGAGACCTTCTCATGTTACCAGCTGCTAGGTCAGGGGTCTCCAAACGTTTCTACGGGAGGGTCGCATTAACTGTCAAACAACAGTTAGGGGGCCGATTACTAATCGCCAACTACTAAGTTTTGTGGTAAACTACAGGAAAACTAGGATCTTTTTTTTTTTAGAGTAAAAAGTCGCCAGGGGCCGGATGAGAGCGCTCGCGGGCCGCATCTGACCCGCGGGCCTTAGTTTGCAGAGCCCTGTGCTAGGTAATGGATTATTTTTAGACGGTTGAGCTATGAGATGGTCATCTCTATTGCATGTCAAGATGTGAGATGACTATGTATCATTGATTTCAGTCAGCTGTCAAAGTTTGAATTGAACTTAATAGGCATTAATGTCTTACAATAGGTATTTGCTTATCTCGTGGACTAATACATCATTAAGCCAATGGAAACAAACGAAAACATTGCAGGGATTTAACACTACTGGGTCATCCATAAATAATGTCAGACAGAATGGGGTGAATTGGTAATGAAGTTACTGCAAGGATTTTTGTGTAACTTGGCTAATTGGAGAACATAAAGGTGGAGGTGTGTTACTTGATGGAGACCATATGGGTTGAGGTGTGCTACTTGATGGAGACCACATAGGTTGAGGTGTGCTACTTGATGGAGACCATATGGGTTGAGGTCTGCTACTCGATGGAGACCATATAGGTTGAGATGTGCTACTTGATGGAGACCACATAGGTTGAGGTGTGCTACTTGATGGAGACCGTATGGATTGAGGTGTGCTACTTGATGGAGACCATATGGGTTGAGGTGTGCTACTTGATGGAGACCATATGGGTTGAGGTGTGCTACTCGATGGAGACCATATGGGTTGAGGTGTGCTACTTGATGGAGACTACATAGGTTGAGGTGTGCTACTTGATGGAGACCATATGGGTTGAGGTCTGCTACTCGATGGATACCACATAGGTTGAGGTGTGCTACTTGATGGAGACCATATGGGTTGAGGTGTGCTACTTGACGGAGACCATATAGGTTGAGGTGTACTACTTGATGGAGACCATATGGTTTGAGGTGTGCTACTTGATGGAGACCATATAGGTTGAGGTATGCTACTTGATGGAGACCATATAGGTTGAGGTGTGCTACTTGATTGAGACCACATAGGTTGAGGTGTGCTACTTGATGGAGACCGTATGGATTGAGGTGTGCTACTTGATGGAGACCACATAGGTTGAGGTGTGCTACTTGATGGAGACCATATGGGTTGAGCTGTGCTACTTGATGGAGACTATATAGGTTGAGGTGTGCTACTTGATGGAGACCACATAGGTTGAGGTGTGCTACTTGATGGAGACCATATGGGTTGAGGTGTGCTACTTGATGGAGACCACATAGGTTGAGGTGTGTTACTTGATGGAGACTATATGGGTTGAGGTGTGCTACTTGAAGGTGGCTGAGTCCTATATGAGTTAGAAACATGACTGTTTGTAGTTGGATCATCTCATGTGTACAGAGTTTTATCCTCTTTGTAAGAAGTTGTGTTCGCTCTATATTGGGTTGGCTCCCTTTCTAGTTGGCCTGGGTCTTCTCATAATGGTTTTGTTTTCTCCGTGTGGGGCTGTGTTCCTTTTGTGTTGGCCTGGGTCCTCTCCATAGGGATCCACGAAAAGTTTAATTATTACTATTCATAACTTTACAGAAATGTATGAGAAAGAGCTATGAATCATGTGATGTTTTTTGTCTGTGCTCATAATTCCGAGTGCCATTGGATGGACTATTCCGTTTCATCTGACATCGCTATCAAACCCAGAGTTCCATTGAGCGATTCACCTGCAGGCGTTTTCATCGTGGCTTTTGTTTCTGTACATTCAAGCGAAAACACCTTCCTATACTCGCCTGCAGCAGTTTTTGAGTTAGTGTTGCTGGCTGGGGGAGCAGAACGCAAGGGTGATCAAGAGAATTCGGGGGGGGGGGGTCATGTTGAGCACGCAAAAAATCTATTTTAAGGACGTCAAGAACAACGGCCTGTTGTTTTTATAGACTAAGTATTGACGTGATAGAACAAGTGGATATATGAGAAAAAAGAAATATTTTTAAAAAAAGATATAATAGTTATTTTTGTATCAATTTATAGTTGACAATATATTGTAATGATATATTTAGCTACATGTATGTTTGTAAAGCTTCATTAGGTTATTTGGTTAAGATTTACTTTGTTGTATAATGTATTATTTATATTAAGGTTCTAGTTTGCTTTTATTGTCAGGATATATTTGACAATAAATTTGCATGGTCAATATAATATAAACAGTTATACAGTACAGGCAAGGGATATGTTTAGGATATAGCTGTTTATGTTGTCAATATATGGTTGGCTTCATGTTCAAGATATGGCTAGTTAGATGGTTAAAATATATTAGATTTTATGGTCCAGATATGGTTGGTTATATGTTCATGATATGGTTGGTTATATGGCCAAGATATGATAAATAATATGGCCAGGATATGGTAAATTATATGGCCAAGATATGATAAATTATATGGCCAAGATATGGTAAATTATGTGGCCAAGATATGGTAAATTATATGGTTAAGATATCGTAAATTATATGGCAAAGATATGGTAAATTATATGGCCAAGATATGGTAAATTATATGGTTAAGATATGGTAAATTATGTGGCAAAGATATGGTAAATTATATGATCAATATATGTTTAAATATATGGCCAAGATATGGGTAAGAGTAGACTATATGGTAAGATATATTTGACTGTGGTTACGATGGCTAAAAGTTCGAGAAATATTAGAATATATAGGCAAGAGAAAATGGGAGAAAACTGGACAAAATTTTCAAAGTATTATTTTGAAACATAGGTTACTATTTTTGTACAATCATTTGTGGAAACAGGAGTGTGTGTGGGGGGGGATCATTTATTCATTACTACTCTTTTTGCATTAAAGCCCGTGTCATAGTAGGTTAATTTATTTAAAATATAACATATCTAAAAATAACTATTAAATTTCTTCACTTAGATATTCCGATAATCTCCAAATTATACTTGTGCATTTTCACTTCACCGAAAATTAAGAACTCACGACATAACAAAAATAGCGCAGTCTAAATCCGCTTCTCCCACCCCCCTCCCCCCCCCCACACACACACACACATTCATCCCCGGCTTCTTTCCTTCTCGTCCCGCGTGTCGTTGCTGTTATCGCAGTAATTGGCGGATCAGTGGACGATTGCATCCGTCCGTCTGACGGCTGAGTGTTTCTTGTGTGCGAGTTGGTCCGGGGGGCTCCAAAGATTGACTCCCGTGAGTGGCGAGGGCTGGACTTGCCGCACTCGGACAGGATCAAACTTTGATAAGAGAAGCCATAGCGTCGGTGTTTCAAAGGATGCGTTTGTTTGTGCGACAATCGTGGTGATAAAAGGTTTTGACATCGTTGAATGTTCGGACGTTTGCCCTACGGGCGTGGAGCTTTTACGGCAGGGTAGGTTTTTTTTTAATGATGTGGGATTAGGTGAATGGTAGAATGTGATGGGGTTAGATAACTGGCAGGTTCCGATAAGGTTAGAACTTAGATTTATCTCAGGTGATTAGCCGTGATAACTGGTTAGTGGCTTATGACCTATTCATGTTGGAGATAAAATCGAATACAAAAAAAATCTTTTGAAAATTCCTACTTCATATGATAGTATTCGTCATAATGTTGAATCTTGAATTCCATTAACATCGTGGAATGTAGTTGAAATAGAACTAATGACTTGTGATATAACATTATTAATATGAGGTTAGACAGTGGTTTAGTGTCATAAATTACTTAGAGCTTGCATACATGACACGGTTGTTAGATATATTTGTTAGATATAGATCGCAGTGGTTAGATATAAAACATGGCATTTTTACGTAAGACACAATGAATGTATATATAATACAGAGATTTGATATATGAATCAAATATTTTTTATTTTGATTTAATTTATGACTCAATAAATTTATACACGACTGAGTGATTTTGTATTTGACACAATGATAGTGTATGTATATGAGACAGTCATTTGGTTCATGACAAAATCATTGTTAGTATGAAACAGCGATTTGATATATGATTATATGACCCAGTGATTATGTATTATGGCATAATTATTTTATATATGACATATTTATTGTTTATATGGCACAGTGATTTGATATCTGACATGGTGAATAGATAACATGATTGTGTAATCTATAGAACAATTAAATCAGAAAAAGATAGCAACATTTTACATAAGGACTTGGGCGACATGATAAAATGGGAAATTAACTGGAGTGTGTCTTTCCACCCAGAAAAGTGTCAACTGTTAAGAGTAACAAAGAAAAAGCAACAAATAAATTCAAAGTATTTCATTAATGGAAAAGAACTAACCCAAACTAAAGATGCGAAATTCGTTAGGAGTATTAATAAATGAGAAACTATCATGGAATGAAGTCAATGAAGTTATTAAAAAATCAAACCTTAGGCTTTATAAAAAGGAACTTTTAAAAATATAATAGAGATATAAAACTAAAATGTTATTTAACTTTGGTGAGACCTGTACTAGAATATGCATCTTCTGTATAGGACCCATTCACTAAAGAAAATATTGATAAACTTGAACAAATTCGAAAAAGAGCTGCCACATTCAATACTGGAGAGTATTCAAAACTAACAAAAATGACACCATTAGTTAAATCATTAAACCTTGAAACTCTAGAGGATAGAAGCACCAAGAGTAAATTAGTAAATTAGTAATTATACATAAAGCAATTAATTCTAATTTAGAAATACAACACAAAGATAACTTAATACAACCCTCATATAGACATAAACATAAAAATACCTTTCTTATTCCGTATGCAAGAACAAACATACACAAGTTTTCTTTCTCCACGTCCGGTATTCGAGCGTGGAATGGGTTGCCTGAAGAAACCAGGAAAACCAACGCTTTATCAAAATTTAAAACTCTAATAAGAATGCAGGACTAGTCGCCAACCATAGATAAGCGTATGGTGCAATAATCTTCTGTATAGAAGGAGCGTCTGTAACAGATAAGATAAGATATGTGTACAATTTACACCGTGGCCAGATTATAGTTTTCCTCAAAATTTTCATAAGAATAGTTGACTCACATGGCATATATGTCCTGTGTGAAATTACTGTTATAGTTTTATATGCATTATGTGGTATATCTGCCATATGTGGCGCTGCTGTCATAACTGCCATATCAAATCTGTAATATAGGTCAAAATTTGTCATAATTATCACACTTTCCACATCTGTCTCCAACATGTGTTATGTATGTCCAATTTTGAAAATCTATTATTTGTGGCCAACTGTAATATGCCGCACATACGTCAGGTGTGCAAATGGTTAAATAAATGTGTTGTAGCCATCTTCTGTCGAATCGTCATCACGTCTAATAGTTGCTCTGTTTGGTATAGTACCATTGCCAAATAGTTGGTCTCATTGGTAGAGCACTATTGCCAAATAGTTGGTCTCGTTGGTATAGCACCATTGCCAAATAGTTGGTCTCGTTGTTATAGCACTATTGCCAAATAGTTGGTCTCGTTGTTATAGCACCATTGCCAAATAGTTGGTCTCGTTGTTATAGCACTATTGCCAAATAGTTGCTCTGTTTGGTATAGCACCATTGCCAAATAGTTGGTCTCGTTGGTATAGCACCATTACCAAATAGTTGGTCTCGTTGGTATAGCACCATTGCCAAATAGTTGGTCTCGTTGGTATAACACCATTGCCAAATAGTTGGTCTCATTGGTATAGCACTATTGCCAAATAGTTGCTCTGTTTGGTATAGCACCATTGCCAAATAGTTGGTCTCATTGGTATAGCACTATTGCCAAATAGTTGGTCTCGTTGGTATAGCACTGAAACTTTGTTGAACCCCAACATATATAACTCTGAAATTTTTAGCAGCAATTACAATATATTTAGAAAAGATAGAACAGACAATCATGGTGGCGTCCTACTTGCAATAAAATCAACTCTCATAGCCGAAGAAATTAACACACAACCAAACTCCAATATAGAATCTGTTTTCTGCAAAATAGTTACACCAAACTCATCACCCTTTATTGTAGGCAGTCTATATAGGCCACCAAACACAAAAATAGAATACATGAGGAATCTCTGCAGTCAACTAATTTATATTAAACACAATCATAAAAATGTTGTCATTTGGACAATGGGGGACTTAAATCTTCCAGATATAAATTGGAAAAAATATACAATTGATAGCCACCAAAATAATAAAGAAATTAATGAACATTTCTTAGACACAATAAACAACATAAACCTAGAACAGATAGTAAAAAAAAGCAACTAGGAAAAACAAAATACTAGATTTATTTCTAACAAACAAACCAGGACTAGTAGTAGACTGCACAATAATTCCTGGGCTGTCTGACCATGATATTGTTAGGGTAACCAACACAATAAAAACTAAAATAAATAAGATGCCTAGAAGAACAATATATCTTTGGAATAAATGCAACTTAATAAAATTACACCAATCAGCTTCTAATTTCCAACAAAATTTCCTAAGTAAATTCAGCATAGTTAGCCCTGTAGAAGAAATATGGAAGGAAATAAAAACATATCTAAAAACCATAATGGATCAGAATGTTCCAACAAAAGAAACTTCAAATAGAATTAATAAATGCTGGTTCAATTTTAAATTAAAAAAGTATTGCAAACTAAAGGAGAATTTATTTAAGAAATTTAAGGCTACCAATTTAGAAAGGATACACAAAAAATACTTAAAAATTAAACACCTGGCACAAAAACTTAGCCGTAACCTCCAAAATAATTATATAAACAATGTGATAACTAAAGATAACAATAAAAACTTATGGTCCTTTATCAAATCTAAAAAAATGGAGCCTTCAGGTATAGCCACACTAAAAGGCTCAAATAATAAAACCTATAATGATAATGAAAATAAAGCTAATATCCTTAACAAATATTTTGCATCATCATTTTCTGCCTCAGGCGACAAGGAAATTTCAATAAATTTAAATAAATTGGAAGAAATAGGTAACATAACTGTAGATGAGATAGGTATACATTCACTCCTAAAAAACTTAAAAATAAACAAAGCTACTGGCCCAGATGAATTACCTGCCAGGTTATTAAAAGAATTAAGCAATGAACTGTCCCCAATCCTTGTAGTTCTTTTTCAAGCCTCTCTAAACCAGGGTAAAGTGCCC
>MUZC01003544.1:378773-389157 GCA_002072015.1 Radix auricularia | reverse complement strand
GACCCTGGTAATTACAGACCTGTATCACTTACTAGTATCACATGTAAATTACTGGAACACATAATATATAGCAGAATAGTTAACCACCTTGACAAATATAATGCCCTATGCCCACACCAACATGGCTTTAGAAAGAACAGATCATGTGAAACACAATTGATAGGCCTAATAGATGATCTATCAAAAGGCTTAGATAATAATGATCAAATAGATACAATATTACTAGACTTCTCAAAAGCATTCGACAAAGTTCACCACCTTAGTTTACTCAAAAAACTTAAATACTTTGGAATCTCAGGTCCCTTACATCACTGGATCCAAGATTTCCTATTGGGTAGGGAGCAAACTGTAATAATTAATGGTTCTAAATCTACACCAATAAAGGTTAACTCAGGAGTTCCACAAGGAACTGTCCTAGGTCCCTTACTATTTTTAATTTATATAAATGACTTACCCAACAATATCTCAACAGGAACTAAAGTTAGGTTATTTGCTGATGATTGTATAATCTATAGAACAATCAAGTCAGAACAAGATAGCAAAATTTTACAAAAAGACTTAGATGAATTAATAAAATGGGAAACTAACTGGAGTATGTCCTTCCACCCAGAAAAATGTCAACTGCTAAGAGTAACAAAGAAAAAGAAACAAATAAATTCAAAATATTTCATTCATGGAAAAGAACTAACCCAAACTAAAGATGCGAAATACTAAGGAGTCATAATAAATGAGAAACTATCTTGGAATCCCCATATCAATGAAGTTATTAAAAAATCAAACAAAACCTTAGGCTTTATAAAAAGAAACTTTTACAAATGTAACAAAGATATAAAACTAAAATGCTACCTCACCCTGGTGAGACCTATACTAGAATATGCATCTTCTGTATGGGACCCATCCACCAAAGAAAATATTGATAAGTTAGAACAAATCCAAAAAAGAGCTGCAAGATTCATTACTGGAGAATATTCAAAACTGACAAGAGTAACACCGTTAGTTAAATCATTAAACCTTGAAACACTAGAGGATAGAAGAACCAAGAGTAAATTAGTAATTATACATAAGGCAATTAATTCTAATTTAGAAATACAACACAAAGATAACCTAATACAACCCTCAAATAGACATAAAGTTAAAAACACCTTTCTTATTCCATATGCAAGAACAAACACATACAAGTTTTCTTTCTTTCCGTCCGGTATTCGGGCGTGGAATGGGTTGCCTGAAGAAACCAGGAAAGCCACCACTTTATCATCTTTAAAAACTCTAGTAAGAATACAGGACTAAACACAAACCATAGAAATACGTAGGACGCAATAATCTTCTGCACAGAAGGAGCGTCTGTAACATATAAGATAAGCACTATTGCCAAATATTTGCTCTGTTTGGTATAGCACCATTGCCATGTGTAATAATGTCAAATAGTTGCTCTGTTTGGTATAGCACAATTGCCATCTCTGACCAATGATACAACTTCACTGCTTAGAGTATTGTTTCTAAGTAAGTTTGATCCATTGCGTTATATAATATTTAATTTTAAAAAAATAATTTTCAGACTTTCCGATGGGGTCCCCTTAAGTGGGGGCCTGAGGGACTTTAAAATTTGGATCCCCCCCTCCCCTAGCTACGCCACTGTGCTAGAGAAGAAAAAGATAAATTTTAAACAAATTTGACTCTTCTCACAATTGAGAATCTATAATCACTAAAACAACGTGGCGGTGATTACGACGGCCCATCTCAAAGTTAAAAAATAAGTTGTCTTCTCCTCCTCACTCCACCCACCCTTCCCCACTCTAACACACTCCACCACTAAATCTAAAGCTTTTTCGAGCAAAATCAGAAAAATGAACAATATCAACACCAAAACACAGGCAGGTTTCCGGTGGTTAATCTCAATGGTTAATCTCTCATTTAGTTTTTGTGGTCAGTATCTGATTAACCTGGAACTGATCCGTTACCCGAGTGCATGATGACAGCCATTGTTTATAGGGTTTGCCGGCCAGTGGTCCGCGTGTATGTTAAACAGCTTGGTGCTGGGGTCGCTGATGTATATCTCGTGTGTATTATGACAATGGTTCTCAAAGCTGAACACCATAGACATTCGATTCAACCCACATAACATCCAGCCACAGAACTTCTAAGACGAGAGCCTTTCACAAAAAGAACCTATAACACAAAAATATATCACACAAAAAACCTCTAACACAAGAACATCTAACACAAGAACATCTAACACAAGAACATCTCAGACAAGAACATCTCACACAAGAACATATAACACAAGAACATCTAACACAAGAACATCTAACACAAGAACATTTCACACAAGAACATTTCAGACAAGAACATCTCACACAAGAACATCTAACACAAGAACATCTAACAAAAGAACCTCTCACACAAGAACATCTCACGCAATAACCTCTAACACAAGAATCTCTCACCCCAGAGCGCAACACCCCCACCCAGCTCGACCCACCCCAATCCATCACCTGCATGATCACACCAGCATCGCCGACTCCAACATTATACCACCATCATCTCAAACCCCCATGACAGCACTGATATCGACCTTTTTACCTTTCCAAATTATTGTGAAAATCCATTTTACGTTGTGTTGACATGTATGTTACACTAACCCTAACAGAAGGCACAGCGACACAGCTAGTGTTGACATGTATGTTACACAAATCCTAACATAAGGTAAAGCGACACAACTAATGTTGACATGTATGTTACACTAACAGAAGGTACAGCGACACAGCTAGTGTTGACATGTATGTTACACTAACCCTAACAGAAGGTACAGCGACACATCTTGTGTTGACATGTATGTTACACTAACCCTAACAGAAGGTACAGCGACACAACTTGTGTTGACATGTATGTTAGACTAACCCTAACAGAAGGTACAGCGACACAGCTAGGGTTTCCATGTATGTTAGACTAACCCTAACAGAAGGTACAGCGACACAACTTGTGTTGACATGTATAGACTAACCCTAACACAAGGTACAGCGACACAGCTAGTGTTGACATGTATGTTACACTAACAGAAGGTTCAGCGACACAGCTAGTGTTGACATGTATTTTAGACTGACCCTAACAGAAGGTACAGCGACACAGCTAGTGTTGACATGTATGTTACACTAACCCTAACAGAAGGTACAGCGACACTGCTAGTGTTGACATGTATGTTACACTAACCCTAACAGAAGGTACAGCGACACAGCGGCTCGCCCAGTCATCTAGGTCAGAGATAAATAATCTCATTATTTTGAGAGGTAATAAATCATCCAATTATATTCCTGGTGTGAAACATCAGGCCGTAGCGGTGATACCTGATCAGTCTTCATAGTTTAACAATTTTTCTTTTGAACTCTGGGTTTCAGTTCATGAAGAGTTTTTGTTTCCTGGATTCATCTCTCTCCCTTTCTCTCTCTCTCTCTCTCTCTCTCTCTCTTTTTTTTCTCTCTCTCTCTCTCACTATTTCTTTCTATGTCTCTCCCTGTTTCTCTCTTTTTCTCTCTTTCTCTGTCTCTCTATGTTTCTCTCTCTCTCTCTTTTTCTATGACACTCTCTCTTTCTATGTCTCTTTATCTCACTCTCTCTTGCCATGTCTCTCTCTGATTCTCTCTCTGTGTGTCTCTCTCTCACTTTCCATGTCTCTCTCTCTGTTTCTCTCTCTCTTTCTTTGTCTCCCTCTCTGTTTCTCTCTCTATGTTTCTCTCTTTCTATGTCTCTCTCTATCTCTCTCTCTCTGTCCGTGTGTCTATGTGTGTTTGTGTGATTGTGTCTCAAGACAGTTTTCTACCGTCTCACATATCTTTAAATCCAATCTAACATGTGTCTCATTTATCATTTGTAATCTCCAGTAGCTAATAATTTCGTCGTGTGCAATCATTCTTTCAATGAAGACAGGCTAAATGTCTCAAATTGTTGAATGTGATAGTTGGTTTGCTCTTAGATTATTTTTTCTTGAGTTTCTATATCAAAAACGGATGCCAATTGTTATTGTTCAAAATTCTGACATTTTTTATACTTTAAAAAATTAGAAAGTATTTTATAAGCAAGTTAAAAAATAACCTACATACGTGTACACTAACATCATCATGGACAATAAAATATCGCGATGATCCATAGATCGTGGGAGTTCTAAAGTATGTTTTAGGTCTGCGAGGACCTACAAAAGAAATAAGAATTTCAGGATATTCAATGTAATCTTTATAGTATCTTGTATTTTTATGATACATTTACAACTATGTGTACGCAAATGATTATTGGGATAGTGTGAAACATGGGGACAGATAATCATATTTTTCAATACTCATTCTTTAAAATTTTCTTCAAAGTCCAAGTTATGTAATGCGGAAAATCGCAATCCGCGTTTGCCCGTTATTATTTTAATAGTTTTGGATCTAAGAGTGACCAAAAAATATTTTTATTTCGTATTTCCCGTCAAGTTTTTATATTTTTTAACGAATCTTGTGGAGTCATCTTTCTTTATTCATATTTATCGATACTGTATGCACTTGAATGTGTGATTGCGTTCAAAAAAAGGGTTATTTACCCGGTTGAACGGTTTAGACGGGTGGAAAAGCTTAAAGTAGTCCAGCTCTTAAACTGTTTACTAAACCTTTTGGGGCAGTCCTTAAATGACGTCACGTGACTAGGGGGGTCCACACATTTTGACAATGTGTGTTGAGGGGGTAGGGGCTGTTTTAGAAATGAGACGTCACACCAAAACTCGCGACCTTAAATAAAAGTTTTACTGAAACAGTTTATGTCTTACAATTTATTTTATGACGTTTTACATGGCTTTACACGTGCTACGATATTAGAGTGAAACCTTACACTAAATACATACTTAAGTGAAAAAAAGTGATTTGAAACATGCTATTTTTCTATAGAAAATACATTTTTATGGGGGTGGGGCAAAGTTTTGTGACGTCATATTGGAACCCGGGGGGGATCTAAGCTCTTGTGACGACGCGTGACGAGGGGGGGGGTGAAAAATCCCCAAAATTTTGTGACGTCATTTATGGACGGCCCTTTTCTAAACCGTGATGGAAGCTGTGGTATCGTGAGACGGACGAGACTGACCCGAGTATCGTATTGGTATCGTTAGATATAATCCAATCGCTGGAGCATCGGTTTAATAAGACCTATGGAAACCTCTAACCGTCTCTGACTTAAATAACTTAACGACTACTTCCGGAACATCAAACGAGCCATGACAATGGTTAACAACCACTTCCGGGACAATGGCCGCCATACACTAGGGGAAACAACGTTCCCCCACTGCCTTTATGCTGGAGCCATTTATCCTAATAGCCTGTCGCTATCAGCCTCATGGCGCCATCGATCCACGCATCGTATTGGCGGAAATCATGGGCGCACCGCCAGGCAAAATTTTACAACATGGGTGTCACTGCGACAGATGGTCGTCCCTGTAGAAAATGTAGACATTTTGCTCGACTACCAACCTGTCCTGACTCTACATTTGTTAAGTAGACATGGCATTGTTTCACATTTAAGTGAAACAATGCCATGTCAACGAACATTACGCTGTTGTGCTTGGATGTTGAAATTACTCTGACAAATAGGTGTTCTAAACCTAGGAACGCTTTAACATAACTGTTCCCTTTGAACGCTTCAAACAAAGAGGATATTATCTCATGACCTCCTTCTTCCCACTCATTTGTCATGTGATACCAGCCCTCCATATTCCCTTTCCTCACAACACTCCCCGCTTTAACTACTCACAAAAACAATGCCCTTATCCCATACTAATCCATTTAAAAAAAAATAATTTCTTCACAAATCAACTCTCACACAAATCACCTCTCACACAAAAAATGACCTTTCACACAAATGACCTCCCACACAAATAACCTGCCACACAAATCACCTCCCACACAAATTATCATCCGCAAAAATCAACTCCTGCGCAAATCAATCCCCCCTCTAAATATCTCACTCAAAGCTTTCGATTATTGTTGATTATGGTTTGATTGACAGTTGAATGACAGGTGCTGCACGATCTTACACATCCAGCACAAGCTCAAGGCAGTTCTCGTGTAATGGACTTACCCCTGGGATGGTAGCTCATAACCATGATTGACAGGGTAACTGTTCAACATTTGCTAGATTAATATTTGCTTTCATCCATTTCCAATGTGGACCGACTAGTCTTATTTTGATTTGATTTTGAATGCAGATTATGATTATTATTGTTCTTACATTTCTCTTAAATCCCAAATTACCAGTCAAGTAATCAGTGACTTCAATGAAGTCATTATAACCCAGTTTCTGAATAACCTTTTTAGTCACCTAATTTAAAAACTGTATTTCTATCAAAAAGCCATAGCGTCTAGCCAAACGGACAGTTATCTTATCTTACCTTATCTTTTATGTTACAGACGCTCCTTCTATACAGAAGTCCTACACTTATCTATGGTTTGTGTTAAGTCCTGCATTTTTATTAGAGTTTTCAATCTTGATAAAGTTTTGGTATTTCTTGAGGCCATCTCTTCCACGCCCGAATTCCGGACGGCAAGAACGAAGATTTGTATGTGTTTGTTCTTGCATACGGAATAAGAAAGGTGTTTTTATTCTTATTTCAATCTTAGGGTTGTATTAAGTTGTTGACCACATTTCTCAGGTGCGTGTCAAACGTAGCCATTAAGTGACCCAACTTAAACACAGTGTGCTCTTCTCATTGGGAGAGCTTGACTTGGTGAACCTACGCTTGGGCCATGTCAAAGCAATGGAACCGTCCATCACACTCTAGCCCAGTGTTGCGAAGTCGGGGGAAATTTCCCTAATCGTGGGAATTTTTTAGCCGAATTTTGAGAAATTGGAATTTTTAAGGATTTTGCCTAAAAAATGGGAATTTTAAAAATTAAATACATTCTTGAATGAAAATAAAATAAAATAACTTGAAACATGCTCATTTTCAAATAAGAAATACTTGTGTTTTGATGTGTTGGGAGGCTCTTTGACGTCATGTTTGTTTATTTTTAGCGTGTCTAGTGTCTAGGTTATTTATTTCGGATCTAGGTTTTTTTCCTGACGTTTTGGCAAGGTTTTTCCCAACATTGTCACTGACAGTTTAATGTTAGATTGTGTAAATATATTACCATTAAATAATATAATTAATTAGTCTGAGCCAGAATCATCATAAAATGTTTGTTACATATATAGGACTAAATCATTAATACTATGTAAATATATAACAATCTATGTAACCATGTAGCCTATGATTGATTCATTATTAATAAATTTCAAAGCATTCATTTAAAAAAAATTTTTTTATCAATCACAGACAAATTTAAATTACAGGAGTATCCAAATAACTTTTTAAAAACTTCATAATGTTAAAATTTAAAAGTATAATCTATATTTTGGCTTTGTAGCCAAGTTGTTAAATAAAAACGTATAGATTAAATAAAAATTAAAAGTACTCTATTAAAGATTGCTTTAATAATGCATATTTTTATTTTTTAAATTTGGAAGTTTGAACTTGAACTTGAACTGTCCCTTAACCCGACGCTGGGTCGTTGGGGCACCATTTTGAGCTGCGCACTATCTCATGCCAAGTGTCACGGTTCTGAGTCGCCTTCTGGGAATCGCTAAATGAAAGGCTGGTCCACTCTTTGATATTGTCCTCCCAACTCTTCCTTGGTCTGCCTCTTTTCCTTCTTCCCTGGACTGTGCCTTGCAATATCGTCTTTGAGAGACCTCCAGATCTTGTCACGTGTCCGTACCATCGTAATTTCCTCTTTTTAATTGAGGTGAGAAGGTCCTCGTTGGGGCCAATGACAGCACTTATTTTGTCGCGGACCGCTTCGTTCGTGATGTGCGCCGTGTAGGAGATGTTTAATACCTTTCGAAAACATCTCATCTCAAGCGCATTAATTCTTTTTTGGAGGTCTGCAGTGAGAGTCCAAGCCTCACAACCATAGAGGAAGACTGACATCACCAGAGAGCGCATTAGTCGAATCTTTGATCTCAGGGAGAGCTTCTTGCTTTGCCAGATGTTTTTCAGTTTGCTAATTGCTGCAGTTGTTTGGGCCGTTCTGGCAAGAATTTCTGGCTTTGAGCCTTCATCGGATATTATAGCCCCTAGATATTTAAAGGTAGGGACCTCCTCGAGTTTTTGCCCGTTTATCCGTATTTCACTTGTGAAATTCTTATTTGCCATGACATTGGTCTTCTCTGCATTGATTTCCATGACATAGGCCTTTGACGTCTTCTCTAGCTTTGCAAGAAATTCTTTTAGTTCGTCCTCGCTGCCAGCTAGGCCGTCTATGTCATCGGCGAAGCGTAAGTTAGTTATAATCCTTCCTCCGATACTGACCGTTCCGACATGGTTTTCGAGCACATCAGTCATAATTCTTTCTATGAAGAGGTTGAAGAGGGTGGGGGAGAGTAAACACCCTTGTCTGACACCAACAGTGGTCTTGAACCAATCTCCCAGCTTGCTGTTGTAGAGTACTGCGCTGGTTGCTCTGTTGTACAGGTTCTTGATCACAGCAATGAGGTTAGCATTAATGTTGAACTTGTGCATGGTTGCCCACAGTGCTGCATGCCACACTCTGTCAAACGCCTTTTTAAAGTCTATGAAGACATGAAAGAGGTATCTCTGGTGTTGCAGATGTTTTTCACAGAGCACTAGCAAGTTGAAGATCTGCTCTGTTGTGCTCCTTCCTGCTCTGAAGCCTGCCTGTTCTTCTGCAATGATCTGCTCTGCTTGTGTTTTCAGTCTGTTTAGTATTACCATGAGCATGACTTTGCTGGGGTGACTAATCAGGCTAATTGTACGGTAGTTCTGACACAATTGTAGATTACCCTTCTTTGGGAGCGTTATAACCAGCGATTGAGTCCAGGGTGTTGGCCATTCTCCTGTCTGCCAGATCTTGTTGCACATGTTGGTTAGAATGTTTATTACTGGGTCACTGTCAAGGTACGAGAATCACTGTCAATGAATGGTTCTGAGTTGTTACTGAGTTGTCAATCAGTGTTGTGAGTTGTCGTGAGAATGTTATGAACTTTATTCAGTTGACGGACTTTTGAATGTCAGGCAATGACTTGAGAGTGCGCGCAAGGGCTATATATAGTGTGGGTCTGTGTAGTGAGAGACGAGAGAGACGAGTGGAAAAACTTGTAACGTCAGTGTGTGGACGTTCGGCCAGACTGTGTTGTTGACGGATGGTGTTATCGAGGTTGCTCGAACACTGTGGAGGCTGTGGGCCTGTATGCCTGTGCTGTGATGTCTCGAACGCTGTAAAGACTGTAAGCCTGTATGGCTATGCTGTGATGTCTCGAACACTGTGAAGACTGTGATCCTGTAAGCCTATGCTGTGATGTCTCGATGGCTGTACGAAGGATTTATACGTGTATTTATAGTTCAATAAAGTACACCTTCTATTCGACAAGAGTCTGTCTTTATTAAGATTGAATCCAGAACCCAGTACGCAACAGTGGGGGCTCCGTCAGTGGACCTCTGGAAACTCTTGTCGAACATCGAAGTGTCGGCCACAGTCATCAGGTCCGATGTGTGGTCTGTAAAGTCTGCGATAGAGGCAACCGCCTCGTTGCTGGCCTGTGTGTTGTCGGGGACTGCCCCGTCCTTGAAGGAGACATCTGCCTCCTTGTTGCTGGCCTGTGTGTTGTCAGGAACTGCCCTGTCCTTGAGGAAGACATCTGTCTTCTTTTTGCTGGCCTGTGTGTCGTCGATGACCGTCCCGTCATTGAGAGAGACATCCCCTCCTTGTTGCTGCCAATGTGTCGTCTGACCGTCCCGTCATTGAGAGAGACATCCCCTCCTTGTTGCTGCCAATGTGTCGTCGATGACCGTCCCGTCATTGAGAGAGACATCCTCTCCTCGTTGCTGCCCAGTGTCAACGGTGTCGTCGGTAAACAATAACAATTTAGTTATTACATGGACTAATGTGTAGTGATTGTTTATTTTGTGAAAGTGTGTTCTCTGGTGCTGGCAATCAAGGCAAGTACAAATAATTATTTTTTTTATGATTGTTAAAAGTATTGTGTAATAGGAAATTGATGTTAGATATTTTATTATCTTTTTTTCCTCCAACCCCTGGGTCCTAGTACAATAGTAGGAAGTAGAGATGGAAACCGTGCAATTAATGAGGGAGAAAATTGAGTTTTTTAGACAAGCAGGGGAACAACTGACATTGAAGGGAGAGAATTTAAATAAATATGTAAGGGCTAAATTGAAAGAAATTCAAGCAGAAGAAAAAGTAAGAAAACAGAGAAAATATGAAGAAAAACAGAGAGAGTACGAGGAGAAAAAATTAAGGGAACAGAGGGAGTATGAAGAGAATAAATTAAGGGAACAGAGGGAGTATGAAGAGAA
>MUZC01003544.1:336753-378496 GCA_002072015.1 Radix auricularia | reverse complement strand
GAGAGAAATCTAACTAGTATAATGCAGGACACAGAAGAAGAGTTAAAGAAGTCTGAAGTACAGAAAGATGAACTATTGGAGAGGTTTCAAATTGAACTAATAGAAAAAGAGAGAGAGAAAAGATATATGGAAGAATTACTGGCTCAGAAAGAAGAGGTGATTGATGAACTAAACAGAAAAGTAGCAAGTAATGAAGAGGACATTATTGAAATGTGGAGGATCGTTAATGAAAAAGAAGAAATACACTATGATTTAAGTATGAAATTGATAGTGAAAGATGATGAAATTTTGATATTAAAAGGAGCCCTAATAGAGAAAGAGGGAGCAATTGAAAGTAAACAAGTTGACCATGGACAGAATCAGAGGTCAACTGTAGAAAAGTTAGTTAGAATAGTTGAAAAGACAGAACAGAGCAGAAATACACAAGAGGAGAAAGTTACTATAGTCATAATGGATGAATGTAATGAGGGAAAAACTGCAAAGTGTGTTGCAGGAAGGGTGGAAAAAAGCATCCACAATTATGAAAATGTGAAAAGTAATGAGAACCGCTGCTGTGGGTTAACGCAAAAATATGACATGTGTTCAGGGGAAGTTGGTGTTGACTTGTTAGAAACGGGCTATGTTTATGACAGCGGGACAAACCTTTCTCGTGACCAAGAAGACAGGGAGAGTTACTATGTGGGGACAGGTCAAAACAGAAATAACCAGACCGTGACCGACAATAACTCAAATAGGCGTCACAACCCGTGTAGAATTAGAGAGAATTACAGAGACTGTGAATCAGATGACCGGGGTGCTTGGCCGTTGTATCTAAGAATTTGGTTGATGGTGGGGGTCATTCTAAAACTATTGATAAGCGGGCGTGGGTACGAGTGGGTCGCCACGAACATGTACGGTAGCGAAGATACCCTGGACACGAGTTGGGGGTTATGTAACATTGCCATGTTAAAAGTCCCGCCTATGCTCACGTGGGAAACGAGCAGTCAGAATAACGGTAACCAGGGGCGTCTACTGGTAGTAGTAGAAGATAAACGAAATATACCACCAAGTACAATGACTATGATTTTTTTTCTGGGTTGGTTAACAAGTTGATGACTAAGTATAACTAAGAGGACTTGATTATGATTATGTTTTTGCATTGGTTGAAAAATTATTTTGAGGACAATGTGACGGGGTCTCACTAAAGGTCATGTGTTAATGAGTGTTTCATAATATTCATGGCCATTGAGTTGAATGTGTAAGATAAAGATTCAAACATAGAGACCTCATATTTTTTGATGTGGTTAAAATATTGTGTATGAAGATGTATTCTTTTTGCTGATCATTATGAGGATATGATGATGGTTATGTTTTATAATTATGGGTATGGATAGATAAGTTGTTATCTCCATATGCCGTATGTATTGATAGATGCACATGATTGCGATATAAGTGATTGTAATGGGTTAAATACAATCATGCTGATATATTACAGTTTGGATAAGTGGTTATCCCTGTAAGATTACCTCATGCTGGAGGCAATCCTGGAGTAAATATCGTAAGAATTTATATGAGGAACCAGTAGAGTCAGTTAAAGCAACCTGTGTAACCTGTTAATATAGTAATCTTGAATATTCATGTTGTATATATGTTATGATTTTGATTAGTTACACAATGGAAATGTGAGTTATGCCAATGATGAGGATCATGAACTAGTATTTAGCCAGACCTGTATGGCAGGGGAGATAAGCTGTACTGAGATATAATGTACTACGTCCTGTACGACAGGAGTGTTGGGCAGTTTTTGGTAATACAATTAACCAAGTTCCTGGTGGCAGGAATGGCGGGCTGTATTTATATCCCAATAGGACTGTGGCTATAGTGGGATAAGAGATCCCAATAGCACAGGTCCCGGTAAAGAAATTATTAGAGCAGTGTTTGCTCGTTAAAAGGTCCCATGAGGTGGACAAGTATTAGCATTTTTTGCTTTGCCTGATTGGTAATGTTGTAAATTGTAATAATATGTTGTTCTTGGGGTTCTTTTTCTCACCTGAGATCTTGTACATATATAATTTTTTCCCTGAGATCTTGTATAGATATAATTTTTTTTGTCACCTGAGATCGGGTGTATATATAGATAAGTATATTGTATATGTATAGTGGTCTAAAAATTGATTATCACTTATGTCTAATGATGTAAGACCTCGCATGTGTAAATTTTGTTTGTTAGTACTGCTAAAATGACTTATTTTTGGAGACTATGTAACTATGTAATTCGAGTAGAGGACTGCTTCCGTTTGCTAAAAGCGGCAGTAGTATGTGTTCCATGATGTAATAGATTAAGGGATTATTAATATGATGTATGTATATGATTCATATGATGCTGTTCATGTATTAAGGCCAATTATTTTCATGATGTGTTATGAATGTTTAGTGATTCCATACCCTGACTTATTTTGATTGTAAGATTCTACTAGCAAGTAGAATCTAACGGAAGAGGGGGGATATGTCAAGGTATGAGAATCACTGTCAATGAATGGTTCTGAGTTGTTACTGAGTTGTCAATCAGTGTTGTGAGTTGTCGTGAGAATGTTATGAACTTTATTCAGTTGACGGACTTTTGAATGTCAGGCAATGACTTGAGAGTGCGCGCAAGGGCTATATATAGTGTGGGTCTGTGTAGTGAGAGACGAGAGAGACGAGTGGAAAAACTTGTAACGTCAGTGTGTGGACGTTCGGCCAGGCTGTGTTGTTGACGGATGGTGTTATCGAGGTTGCTCGAACACTGTGGAGGCTGTGGGCCTGTATGCCTGTGCTGTGATGGCTCGAACGCTGTAAAGACTGTAAGCCTGTATGGCTATGCTGTGATGTCTCGAACACTGTGAAGACTGTGATCCTGTAAGCCTATGCTGTGATGTCTCGATGGCTGTACTAAGGATTTATACGTTTATTTATAGTTCAATAAAGTACACCTTCTATTCGACAAGAGTCTGTCTTTTTTAAGATTGAATCCAGAACCCAGTACGCAACAGTCACCTCCTGCCTGAATCAGTTCACCTGGGATGTTGTCTGCTCCAGCCGATTTCCCCTTTTTCAGCTTTCGCACAGCCAGCTCCACCTCATCACGGAGAATGGAATGCATGTCTATGTTATTTGACGTTGGGCAATTGAGCACTGATTCATCGCCCTTTGAGTCTTCATTGTATAGCTCAGAACAGTATTCGGTCCATCTTTTTATTATTTCTTGTTCTTCTGTAATACATTTCGCAGATTTATCTTGTATTGTTGAGATGCGACCTTGCTTGGTGGATGTCAGATCTTTGACAATCTTGTAAGCCTTTTTTGAGTTGTTCCTTAGTAGATTTTCATCGATGTCTGAGCATTGTTGTTCTATCCAGTTTGTTTTTGCTTTATTCATTTCTTTCCTGATCTTTTTATTGATTGCTCTGTATTTGGTTGCTCCTTCTGCAGTATTCTTTACGTTCTTAAGTTTTCTTCTCTCATCGCATAGCTCTAGGATATAAGTGGAGACCCATGGTTTTTTTATTGCATGTTTCTTGCCAAGTATATCTTTTGCTGTCTCAATTATTGTGGTATTGAAGGTATCAGTGATTAGATCTATGTCCATATCCGTTTCCGACTCACATAGTATGGTCAGTGGAGCAAAGTTCCCTCCAATTTTTGCCCTGAACACCTCTACGATTTCTGGATCTTTCAGTTTTTCAAGGTCGAAGCGTAATCGTGAATTGCTTTGTTTTGCTATCCTTTTCAGGTGTAGATGGAAAGTCATCAGCACCAGATTATGGTCGCTGCCGATATCCGCTCCAGGGAAGCTTCTAGTATTAGCTGCTTTAATGCATGATTTAAATCGTCTTCTGACCAGTATGTAGTCTATTTGGTTACTATGTTCCCCGCCTTGGCTGTGCCAAGTCCATATTCTGGATTTTTTATGGTGACCAATTGTGTTAGCTAGAAGGAGGTAGTTGTATCGTGCAAATTCGAGGAGTCGAAGCCCTCTATCGTTGGTCAGGTCATTACAAGAGTGTCCGCAAGTATCTGCCCAGTTGGTACATACATCTACTCCAATCTTCGCATTCCATTCACCTTGGACGACGATAATAACTTTCTTTGGTGTTTGATCCACGATGTCCTGTACTTGGTCATAGAAGGCCTCAATTTCACTATCATCATGGCTGGATGTAGGAGCATATGTCTGTATAATTGTGATATTGAAGGGTGTTGCTTTCAGGCGAATGGTGATGATGCGGCTGGAGACAGGACGACAACCTATGACTGAGTTTGTTGCATTTTTATGGATGAGTAATCCAACTCCATGTTCATGTCTGTCCTCCCTGCCGCTGAAATAGATTTTGTGTCCATCTTCTGTTGAGAGTTCTCCAAAGCTTTTCCATCGGGTCTCACACAGTCCGATGACATTTCATTGGTATCGTTATAGTTCGTGGGTCAGTTCTTTCACTTTTCCTGTCGCATGTAAGGTTCTTACATTCCATGTGCCAATAATTATGTCTCCTCTTCTTTTAAGGTTGTATGGGGGTGTTGGTTGTGGTGCACCAGTAGTAGATTTTACGTCCCCACCCTGGTGTGCAGTGGTAGACGCGGCCCTTGTTAACCCGGGCGACGACCGAGCCGGTATGTGTTGAGTTAGTATAACAGTCATATGGTGTGTCTAGGGCAAGAATTGCTTGGCGGCGCCCATCCCTCTCCAAGCTTAACCACAGCCGGTTTCCTCCTTATCGGTGGCCCGCCTTGGTCGTGGACACGTAGCCGTTGAGTTCGCATGTGAACTCGTCCGTCCTGGCCGGTGCTCCAACTAGGAAGTCGTACGCCCAGTGGTGCCGTGTCAGCCGTGGAAGTTTAAAGTCATTAAAATGAATGCGAAAGCATTTAATTAAAGTTGCCACTTTTCAGGGTTTTTTTCTCAACTTTTAAATGCATGTGGGAATTTTTAGCCCAATTTGGGAATTTTTTTACTCCTGCCTGGGAAAATCTGGCACTTAGACTTACTCTAGCCTCCACAAGGAATCGTCCATCACACTCTAGCTTCCAGTATTATTAAAGCGATTGCACTGTGACAAGCGCAAAGGAATTATGTTACACAAAAACAAAAAAAGTGTCAAGGCTAAATTGTTTCTTTTCTTTTTAGCGCATTTTCGAGAAGTCGAATGCACTATTGCACCCGTTTTGTCCGTCCGTCCGTCTGTCATCACCCTAGATCTCAGCATCCATAAGTCCTAGACCCATGATGTATATATGTTTTTGTATGTCCTGACCTGCCATTTGTGCATCAACACTCAGTTACTCGATCCGTTAAAAAACACCGTTAAAACTACCAAAAAACATTGCGAATCGAGAGATAACACTGGCGCAGGCAACGGCCGCTTTTGCCGGAAGTCTTAGTATTATCAAAAGTATTAGTTTTTTTTTTGTTGACGTCATTAGAATATGTGTAAAAGTTTAGAGAGTTTTACGTCATCATTTGTGGTGACTTCAATCAAGATCTTAGCGGCCCAGGGGCAGAAATTGAAAACTTTTTCGAAACAAGCTTCAACATTCAACTACTTTCACCAAGATTGGCAACTACGATCTATCAAACAACAATTGACGGAGTATTTGGGCGATTAGCTGATTACCATTTAGAATGTTTCATTTATGAGTCCTATTTCAGTGACCACAAACCACTTGTAGTTAGATTAAAGAGAAAATAAAAAATTTTAAAATGTAAAGAAATGACTTTTAAATAAAAAAAATTTCAGGTATATTCATTACACAAGAAAATTCATAAAAAATATGTCTAAAATCTAAACACAATTACTGATAACTACATAATGCTGATATCTAACATAAGTACTGATACATAATACGAAAATGCGCTAACACGTCCTGAGTTCCAAAAGGGACCAGGCTTAACATGATTTTTTTTTCTGTCTATGTTTTGGAGTTAAAGTTTATATTGTTGACAAAGGTGTTTATATTTATAGAGATCTTATTTTGTTTCTTATGATAGTACTTGGTTTGCTGTTGGGTTTTTTTTTTTTTTTTTTTTTTTTTTATGGGATGATCTTTTTTTCTCTTTTTTCTCTTTCTCTGCTTACTCTCTCGTGATGGTACATTTTCTCTCGTGATGGTACTTTTTCTCTCGTGATGGTACATTTTCTCTCGTGATGGTACTTTTTCTCTCGTGATGGTACTTTTTCTCTCGTGATGGTACTTTTTCTCTCGTGATGATACTTTTTATCATTTTCTCGTGATTGTACATTTTCTCTTTTTCTCATTATTGTACTTTTTCTCTTTTTCTCATTATTGTACTTTTTCTCTGTCTCTCTGGATTGTGCTTTGTCTCTTGCAATGGTACTTTTTTCCTTCTTAGAGTGCTGTGACTCTCATGATATCTACGTTGCCAACTGTGTTGGTACTTTTCGTCTCTCTTTTAAGGGAATAACTTTTGTCTTTCATATCTAAGTCTTCCAAATTGTGTGTGTTGCGTTCACTGGGTTCTATAAATAGACCAGCGGCTAGTAGTTCCGTATCATTGGGGTTTTTAAATCCCTTATATTAACTTCACCGTCGGCTCTCTCTCTCTCTCTCTCTCTCTCTCTCTCTCTCTCTCTCTCTCTCTCTTGGTCCGTCCGTCGGGCGGAAAAACAAAAGTCAAAAATGACGAGCTCTCCGTCATGCTATCGATCTGAGATTTTGCACAAAGACTCGTGGCACCTAACAATGCATTGTATCAAAATTTCAGAGCGATCGCATGTACCAATTAGTACCATAATAAAATTAATGCACTTTTAGTTTATTTTTATATAAATGTATGTTACCCGTCTGTTGTTGACATTCACATGTTTGCTGGAGTTCACTCCAGCCAGGAGAGACCACACCCACACCCGCCCTCTTTTTACAGGAAGAGAGTTCAGTCTCGTTCAGTCTATATATGTTTGTCGCGCAGTGCATATTATTTTTAATATTATCAATACTTTCTGTTCTGTCTAATATATAAGGGATATATAGTCAAAACTTGTTTTTACGGGTTGTTTTTATATAGCGAAAGTACAAAGCATCATCTGTCTTAAGACTGTTTTTATAACTAAATATTACAATAATCTCGTGGCTCACGGTGACCCACTAATAATCGAAACATGTAAATATGCAACAGTCACACAGAAACTAGCTTCTCGAAAATGACCCCCCCCCCCCCAATCCCAACTCCTTCCGCTAGTCTAAAAAAAAATCTCAGAAGCATTCAAAACAGTTGAACATGTTTAATAACTCTGTTGATAAGATTTGTTTCCCCTGCTTCATCTCTAGTAAAACAATGTTTCGCTCCCTTTGAATCTGATCAGGCTTAGACACATTAAGTAAGACTAAGTAATTGAAACGAGTCTAGAACTCGACCCAGAAGAGATGGAACATTCATTAATGTTCTTTCATTTTCATTCGACATGTGACAAGGCGAGACTTTAAGTTTGTAGCGGAAACCATCATTAAGTTTGAAAAATAACTTTTTGAACACCGCACAATATAGATCTATAGGTATTAGAAAATGGTGGTATTATTACATATAACTAAAAGCTTAATTTTTTTAACAAAATGATTCGATGGATTTGAGTGTTGTCTTCTAGATATTTACAAATAATGTAAAGAAAATGTTTAAAATACACTAAGCGTGCAACAATTTATTTGGAACTAATACAAATTATCCAGGCCTGGATTTAGACTTGATGGGACCCTAAGCTATTTTAGATTTGGGGGCCCTTTTGAAACCCAGATATTCATTTTCAGTGCTAAATATGGAGAAAAATCTGGAGGGGGGTGAGGAGACGGGAGCCTTATGCTATAGCTTGTTAGCAAATAGGTAAATCCAGCGCTGAAATTATAATTTTTAAAAAAGCCCCCACCGCCAAAAATAATTGTTCGATTAGACAGTTGATGACATTTTCAGATATTGTTAAATAGTGTATTTCCTGGAGATGAGAGCATTAAAATTAAACTTCCTTTTTGTTTTCGCGTTTAAAAAATATATGGATGCACATATTTTGACAGACTTGATAACATTGTGTTATTGTAGAAATTTTAATGCTCCATTGACTTTGTGCTGTGTCTAAATTTGACAGACGTGATAACCTTGTGTTATGTAGATATTTTAAAGCACCATTGACTCTGTGTTGTATGTGTGAGGGTCGGATGACTCATAACTCACTCCCATCGAGGCGAACTTAAGGGTTCGTTTCCTGATAGCTACTCTATTATATCAGAAGGCTCCACCGTGTTAGTTTCCACTACAACCATTACTAAGATGTCGTGGCTGTTCAAAGAAACACAAAAGAAAACCATTGGCGTAGCTATGAATTTGGGGGCCCGGGGTCTTTGCCTCTTTGGTGTGGGGGCTGCATTTTTACATTCGACAACTTGAAATGAGATAATGTACACTTCCTTGGGGGCCCGCCAAGTGAGGCCCCGGGGGGACTTTCAAATTCGAACCCCCCTCCTTTTCTCCTAGCTACGCCACTGCACAAAAGCTCTACAAATTAGCACGCTTAAGATTTCCTTACAGATAAACGTTTTCCTTCAAGAAAACCCAATAAGTATTAGCCAAAGATTTAGTTCAGTTTCGACAAGTTAATAGTTTGTTGTGTGAGTCATGTCAAACTTTATCATCACACACTATCAACACAGTAAACATACAAAGTTTCCTAACAAGGATGGTTTAACTAACAATAGTTGTTTACACATCTAAAAGGGGAAAAAACAACCTTGAAACTAAATAAAGACTTAAATTGGTGGCTTACTCCTTCCAACGTAAAAATGACTGCACACTGTAAATGCAACCGTGACTAACTCTTCTCAATGTAGTCATGACAGATTACACTATAAGGAAGCGTACACTGATTTCACTTATTTTAACAGACTACTTTGAATGTGACCATGACTGACTACTCTTTATGGAACCATGGGTGGCTACTCTGAATTTTACCATGGCTGATTGCACTGACTGTGACCATGACTGACTGCTCTGAATATGACCATAAATGACTACACTCATTGGCTATTCTGAATGTGACAATTACTGACTACTCTGAATGGAACCATGAATGACTACACTGATTGGCTATTCTGAATGTGACGATTACTGAACTGCTCTGAATATGACCATTAATGACTACGCTGATTGGCTATTATGAATGTGACCATTAATGACTACTCTGAATGAAATCATGACTGACAGTTCTGAAATTGACCATGACTTATTACCCTGAATGTGACCATGAACGCATACTATGAATTTAGGCACGAATGACTACTCTGAATGTAACCCTGGCTTTACACGGACGCGCTTTATGTTGAGGATTGGTAACTGCACACAGTAGTGTTGAACAATACATGTTTAGTTTCCACTTGGTTTATTGCCACGAGGATGTAACGATGGTGAGTGTAGCGCTCGTCTGACAGTCAAGAGGACGATGAGTGGCGTGTTAATGAGAAGTGAAACAACACACCAGCGTGTGTGACATTCAACAAATTTGATTGTGGGCCAGCAGGACTTGACAGCAATACATCCTTCTGGGCTCTATAGTGGCATTCGATTAATCAAATTGTTCGGGAAATGGAGGAAAATAATTCTGTTGATAGCTGGTTTATAAATAGCTAAATGTTAGAATTTTTTTACATTCTCAAGGTATCTTTATTCCATAATTATTTTTTGTCTTTTTATTTATTGCTTTTATTGTTTCTACTATTATTATTATTCATACGTTGATTTTACGAAAATGTCATATGCTTATTTTCTTTTGACATTATTTCAACTACTGAATCAGTTATATAATTTAAGAATATGGTCATCATTTTATAAAATGAGCTTTGATAAAATGAGCTTGTATAAAATGAGCCTGTATACAATGAGCCTGTATACAATGAGCCTGCTATTTAAGTATTCATTTTCTCTATTTTAATTCCGGTCTTATGATATGTTTTCATTGAAACTCGTCACCCAATGATATCATTCCTAAGGTCAAAATCTATACACAAGCTCTGCATGGCGGAGAATGGCAGAAATATGTTTTGGGTTTGTAAATGGTTTTTAAATTAGTATCTCACCTTAAAGCATGTGTCTAAACTCTTCTGCCGGAGGGGCGTATTAATTGTCAAACAGTAGTTCGGGTACAAATTAGAAAAATCAAAACATAGATGGGGGCCGCGGTGGTCGAGTGGCAAGCGCGCTCGACTGGCGCTCCGATGGTCACGAGTTTCGAATCCATGGGAAGCCAGGGATCCGTTCCCGGGGCCTAGGGCGTCCCCGAATTCCACCCAGCCCCAAATGGGTGAAAAGCGGCGGGGCAATGCGTGGAACCCTTAGCCGTGGCATGTGAGCGCTGCATCACTTGCCAAAAAAAAAACAACTGCTGCCTTGCAGATGGTCTTGGCTGACCAAAGGCTATGGAAGCAAATCCAGAAAATACAGCAGGCTGAAGTCGGAGACCACGGGCCAATTGGCGCAAAACTCGTGGCGCGCAAAACTCGGTATTCAATATTGAGAACGAAGAAGAAGAAAAAACATAGATGATGTTTTTATTTATATATTCAATATTATTATATTTATAATATTAATATTATTTAATATTATAAATAATGTTATTTAATAATACATTGTTACACCTGTATTAGTGGGAATGGTGAAATTGTTTCCTGGATGCCAAAATAGAAGTTATTTCTGGCTTTAGATTTGATGTCCCAAAAATCAACAGTGTTCTGAAATTATCATCAGACAAGTTAATTCTGAAATTACTCTTCAGGTATTTCATCCTTGAAAATGTCGGTTTGCACAAGTATGTTGTTCCAAAGATCGAAAGTTACCTTGATGCAAAAGCTTTGACATTTGGAAAGTCTTTATTGGGCAAAAACTGGGGGAACAAAAATCAAAAGTCCTTCTTTGAATTTGTCCCTACGGAGATCATTTGCTTGCAAATCAATGACCCCGAGCTGCAGTTCGTCTGAGCTACTGGCCACATCTGCTTCAAATGGATTTTGAAGTAGCCTCACTTCTTCTTCCTTTGAATCCAAGACAGAAAACAGCTCTTGAAACTGCAGCTAGAGGTCTTTGATGATCTCGAATGAAAAGGGTCCGGGGAACTCAGCTGTTGACTTCCGGTGTTAGTTTTCGCTAGTGTTATTTGCGAAGTTTTGTGGTAAACTACAGGTAAAAATAGTACCTCTTGCTGATATTAAAAGGTCTCCAGGGGCCGGATGAGAGGGTCTAGGGGGCTGCATCTGTCCCGCGGGCCGTAGTTTGGAGATCCCTGCCTTAAGAAAGCATATTTTAAAGTTTAAAATGTGGAACTGATTCAAATCTTTTTTTTAATTATAATTTATCTTTTGTAATAAAATGAATTTGTACAGATGACATTTTTCAAACTTTGTCATCATGGCCACACCATGAACAATAAGATATTGTGTGTGGTTTGTTATAATAAAATAATAATAATAACATTATTTTTTTCTTTAACTTTGTGGAGTTCATGGCATGGGCGCTGTGCTCTGTTTGTTGTGTAGAACCGTCTTATTTCAATTTATATAAAACATATAGTCTACACATAAAGTACCAGAAAACCAACTCTGTATTAATAATATTAACCATGCATAAATTATGGATAAACGTAGGATGCAATCATGTTTTTCATAGAATGAACATCTGTTACATATGTCTAAGATTATATAAAATTAAGGTAATTTTTTTTTTAAAAAAACAGAATTCAATAAATACCACATAATTATTTGCAGAGTTAAACAATGTTCCCTTTAAACTATGCGGCGGTGTGGCCGCGCCGATAGCTGACCGACACCTTGAATTAGATCAGGATAACGGCGCAGAAAATTTTGTAAAATTTCACCCCGAAAAATGGTTGCTGTGCAAATTTACGCATTTGTTGTTATTTTTTAAAATCCTTTAAATTAACTTGTGGTGTCTGCTTGATTGTTGCCTTGCATGCCAAAAAATCTTTTGATCGATTTTTAACCCACTTCCTCGTATTTTGCAGGCAGACTTGTGGCGATGATAAAAATGATCGATCAAAATTTCAGATCGATAGAATGTACTGTAATTAAATTAATGAATTTTTCTATTATAATAACTGTTTTTCTCTATGTAGTATGCTATTTTTTGTGCTAGAGTATAGCGGTACGTATTATATTTAACAACATTTTTTTTTACTTTCCTGTTGCGCTGTGTTTGGCGATACTTATATTGCATATGCTATTAAATGATATTCTGTCTCGCGGTGCGCACTATGTTAAACATGATTTTATAATTCTTTTTCCTTAATCAAATCGAGAAGAAATTTAGATTGCAGGCTGTAGAAGTTCTGTTGTTTTTCTTACTGTAAATCCTCTATATATTTGAGACATAACTAAAATTTTGGATTTTTGGATTGTCGAGCGATGCGGATTATAATGAACATTCTTTTAGTTATGTCTCGTATATAAAGGATTTAAACTCAAAAACACCTTGTATCCTACAGATGAAGACCTAACATGACGCCATGTCACAATTCCCCCTGTCTGTCGCCAACGGTGGTCGCAGCATCGTCTTCGAGGAGGGCCAAGGGGTCAAACTCCCCGGGTCGATCTTAAACCTCGGTCGCCGGACGTTCCAGAAGAAGTCCGACTCCTGCCCCCAACCTCCAAGACATTCCGTGGACGCGTTTGTCGACATCCGGGCTTCCGAGCACATCAGCGAAGACGCGACGGATGGCTCGGAAAATAACTACAACAACAACCACGGGAACAAGGACAGCAACGGCAGCAGCGTCTTGACACTGTCCGCTGGTCAAGTCGACTCGCCGCCCCTGACACCGGTCCTGCGCCGCCCGACAGTTGTCGCCCATGAGCAGCGGCTGTCCAGCATCAGTAGCCAGATCGCCCTGTTCCAAAATGTCGGCACTGATGAAAGATATTCCGCCAACGCCCAAAAGGACAAAACATTATCACTGAAGAGGGTCAAGGTGAGAGTCCTTGTGTGCGTTTTTTTTTTTTTTTTTTTAAAAAGAAAGATTCTTTCAAAGTCAGATCTCAATAACGTGTGAACATGAGATATTTAACCACTGTATGGATGGTTTTCATTATATTTTATGTATATTATATGGAGCCGAGTGGTGGCAGGACTATTACACATCATTTAAAATTAAACACAGATTATGATGATCCAGGAAATAAGTGAAGACCACACAGGTAGAGGAGTAAAGCTTCTAAAAGTTTATTTGGTAGGAAAATACAGTTAATAAATAAGCAATATAGCTAATCTTTACAGGAAGAGCACTAGCTCGAAGTCACTTCATGCACTGACTTACTTGCTAATCTTTGCAATATGCAGCCCCAAGTAAATTACTGTGCCCTACTGACATCTATCTCTCACTGTCTCATATATACATCAACAGTTACATCATTTTAAAAACGATTTATTTAGCTAGTATGAGTAATTAAGGAACAGTGATTATCCCAATTATTGATCCTAATTTTAGGAAACAAATGTTTTGATGAATAGCACAAAACTGAACATTTAACACAGAAAATTAAATAAATATTCACATTTAAATAAAAGATTTTAAAAATAAAATCGACGTCAAAATTCCATCTACAATAATTTCGTTTTATACAACGCACGGATTGTACAAACATCATATCATCTATTTCTTTCCTGGTCCATGAAATGAAAATGAAATGACGCCGATGGAAGTTAATTCAAAAGGAATGTTTGAATTCCGCTTGTGTACATTTGATACCTATATTTTTAAAGGGTTCATTCAACGACCTTGACCTCGAGCAACTTTACAAGACTTACACAGTGAGGAACAAGTACCCGCTGGTAGTGATCTACCTGGTCGTCCTGGCTCTGGGCTCTTTGGTTCAGCTCATAATAACAAGCTCTGAGGACAAGGTAATTAATGTGTGCCATAGGTCATCCACCTGGTGGTCCCCGTTAACAAAGGTCAGGTGAGAAGCCGTTGATTGAGATCACATACAAAAGTAATGGCATGTAGCTTAAAGGCCTTACAACATTAAAAGGCATTTAGTGTGTATCCCACATGTATCTGCGATTGATGCCATTGCTAAATATCAGTGTGGTCTCAAGTTTTACTAGAGCCTAGAGTAATTAGCTCCCAGGCTGTGTGAGTACTGAGCTAAGCTAAGTACAGTTAAATAGATTTGAAAGAATGCCAACAAAGACCTGTTCACACATAATACAAATGATAAATAACCATGGAAACTTGCGTCATGCACTATTTTATTTGGCGAACTCATAATTTATTTTTAGCAATGTATAGAGATTTTGAAAGTTGTGACAATACCAAGTTCTTATCAAAATTTGTAGGTGTGAACAGGCCTTTAAATTTGCGGCAACTGGGACATAATGATTTTTTTAAATTTTTGTTTTATAGAATTAAATATTTTAAAAGTTTGTTGCCAGAATTTGACAGGATAGCAATATTGGTTAGAACTTTTTTTAAACTAAAAACTATCAGATTCCTTTGCATCCCCCCTCCACTTATATTCTGATTCTTTTAGATCGTTTGTTTGAGAAAATGTTTTAGTTTTAAAACGCTAATGGGTGGCTCTGTCAAACCGTTTAAAAAATATTGAAATGTTATTTACAGGTTAATTCTCGTAAACATCATTAAACATCTCGGCTTACAAGTGGTCTGTGTAGTGGCAATGTAACTGTGTTCTCTTAAGTAGCTGGCTGTGTGCTTGGTTTTCATGGCTATAAATAGGTTCAATGCAGAGATATGTTCGTTGTATGGTACACAATGATAAATTCGTGGGTCATAAAGAGCATATGGTGTATGTATCAAACATAAAGTTCTATAAGTGTAAATGCAGAGTTTCTAAGATTATATTTATAATAGAAAGATAGCGTTGTACAAACTGATGATTGCCTACGAATGCTTGGTCTCAAGTGACAAAATGGTCTCTAAATATAATACAGGCTGCTCTCTTCTAACTGACTGGTGCCTCTTGTGATCAACTTATCTTCTGTGAGAGATTGGCCTTCTCGGACAGGAGGTGTCACTTGGCTAACTAGTCTCATGTTACATACTTGTCTACATAGACACGACTAGACTCATATAACGGACTAGCCTTCTGTGTCAGATTACAGTCTCATATCACATACTTGCCTACATAGACACGACTAGACTCATATAACGGACTAGCCTTCTGTGTCAGATTATACATAGACACGACTAGACTCATATAACGGACTAGCCTTCTGTGTCAGATTACAGTCTCATATCACATACTTGCCTACATAGACACGCCTAGACTCATGTAACGGACTAGCCTTCTGTGTCAGATTACAGTCTCATATCACATACTTGCCTACATAGACACGACTAGACTCATGTAACGGACTAGCCTTCTGTGTCAGATTACAGTCTTGTATCACTTACTTGATTACATTGTCAGACTCATCCCATTTAACAAACTTTAGGGCAAACGTGTCCCCCAAGACATAGACGAATGTCATGACTTACGTATCCATCCTGCTGCCAATAATATTGTTTGATCGATGTCTTATTTCTTGACTGTAGCCAATGACCTATCACTCCAACTTCTCCAATCCTAGGGCACCCCCGACAAATACTTCATCGGACGAGTGGTCAACCTCTGCATGAGCTTCATCTTCTTCCTGACACTGTTTCTCATCGTCGTCTTCGCCGCCCAGCATTCTTTCCTCGCCCACCCCACGGGGCTGGCAATGTTCATAGTTATCGGAGCCACCATTTCCATCAACGTCTACTTCGCTTTCAGTAGAGGTCATGAGAGGACACCCACCTCAGATGTACCCATCTTGTTCTACACAGTGTGAGTAGAAATGATTGAAGCTGTACAATTTATTATTTATTCCATCTAGCAGGCTCAGGACAAGCATAGGCATCATTAAAGTCTTCACTTAACCCAGACCAACACCACAACGATATAGTTTTTTTGCCAATGTTGATTAGCCAGCAGGAGAAAAAAAAAAAATATGATTTTGAACACGCATGAATGTTGATTCTAAAAAATAAAAACATAAGACTTTTACCAAATTTATTCAAAGAAGAAAAGAGAATATTAAAAGTCTAAAATACACATTAAATATTTTCTCATAGTGGTTGATGTCCATAAATGGTCTTTCTACACTTAACTATCGTGTCCTTATTTCGATAATTAAAAGTGTGTACTGTCATGCTGTGCTGTATCCTTTAAGTTCCAAATGTATCAAAATTGTAATAAAATTGTCCGCTGTCCCTCAGCGTTGTGTCCTACATGGTCCTACCCTTGTCCAGGAAGTGGATGCTTATCTCGGGGTCCACCATTACTGTGCTCCATGTCATTACAGCTGGTGCTACATGCTCAACAAAACCTGATATAGTCAAGCAGGTAACAAAATTACACTGGAAATCAATTTATTTTTTATTATTTGTTTTTGGTGAGGGGAAGGGGGTCAATGTTCCCTTTAAGCTGTGCGACACGCTTTGACCGCTTTGACGACACTATGCAGCAGTTTAGAATTACCGCTCAACAAATTTGGTAAAATATTAATGGATGCTAAGCAACTTTACACTTGAGTTTGTTTTTTTTACTCTTTGCACACGGGCAGCAAACCTTTCCTTAGAGGGAAAATTAGTAAGGGTTAGGGAGGATGGGAAAGTTTATCACTTATATTTTAAAATATATATAATCTATTTTTACATCTGCATATTTATTTTTATTGCTAACAGTAGTTCAAAAACACTATTTTAAATAAAAATGTTCAATTTTGTCTTATTCATGCTCTGATGGAAAAATGAATCTTTCATTTCAATTTTATTTTATGATATTTGGTTCATCTAGTTAAAACAATTTGTAATTGTATTATTCAAAAACAAAATCATCACTGTTAATTTTAAAACTTTTATTACCTTACATATATCATCATTGGAAATATAATTATTAGTTATTAGGGCTGGTACTGATAAAAAAAATTGGGGTTAACCTTTAAAAATTAATAGATTAATTTTTGATTTAGCATATTTTATATAATTTATTATAATGCCTATATAGATCCCATTATTTCATTTTTCATTCATTTTTCGCGAAATCGGTTCAGTCATGGTAATTCCATGGCTCACAAATTTTGGGACGTAACACAGCAAATCATACTGCTATGCGAAAAATTAGGAAGGAAAACGTTTTGTATACGCATACTAATCTAAACAAATCATAATAATACGAGTGAAAAGTGTGTATGTAAAAAAAAGAATAACATAATAAATAGACAGAGAACAAAATATAAAAATGTTCTTAAATTTTAATCAAAATTTTAATCTCTTAAATTAATTTTAATAGATTAAAAATTTCATGATTAAACTATTAATTAATCATTAATTTCTGCAGCCGTAATAACTATAAATATATATATATAATTAAAGCTTGGTACAATTTGTAATGAAATAACAATTTCAAACCTCCTGGTGATTGTTTTCTGTATTTTTTACTCTTAGCCACCATGTTATGTTGTGTGATCTTGTTTTATACGCTTGACCATCATGTTCTGTCCATCAGCTCGTGTGCACATTCCTTGTTCTGGTGTGTGCCAACCTAATGGGGCTGAGCCACAAGTTCTTGTCTGAGATTGTACACAGGAGGGCATTCCTAGAGGCTAGAAACTCTGTGGACTCTATGATCAAGCTGGAGAAGGAGAAACTTCAACAGGTAACATGTTACATGTTTATAACTAACAATAAGAAAACAATGATTATTTAAATTCTTTCATTTCAGTTACATACAAAGAGCAGAAAATTAATTTTAAATATCCTAAAGGTTATTTAAGGTAATTAAAAATTTGAGGCAGAAAATATTTTCTATTTTTATTTATTTTTTCTTATACTTATTTATTTTTCTTCTGCCTTTAAGAGGGATCCTCGTTCTTGGAGAATACTTAAAACACTTCCATCTTCACAGTTTTTCTTTGTGAAATGCAGTTTAAAATAATTATATTTTATTTTGTAATCCAATTAAAGTTTTCTTAAAGTGAAAGTTATTTTACTAGTTTAAATAGTATAAGTTTAATTGATACTATTCCTATTTATAAAATCATTTCTGGCTGTTTGTGAGCAATTAGCCTATTTTAGAGTAACATACAAATAAGAAGAAATTAAATATGTTGTTTTTTATTTACAATTTTAATTACTCTTAAACTGTGATTACTGACCAGGATGAGCTTTTAGTCAGCTGTATTCCCAGTAACCTTGTGGCGGAGATAAAAAAAGATTTACAGGAGAACATGCGTGAACCCAGGCCAACTCTCTTTCATGATTTGTATGTGGAGAGATATGACAATGTCAGGTGAGAGTGATGTTTTTGATGTCATATAAAATACATGTATACACTTGGTCATAATGAGACAGTACCAGTCGAGATATGTGCTGAGGGTACATAAAGCATCTGAAAAAGTCAGGTGATAGAAATGAACTTGTCAGGTGAGAGGTATTCCAATTTCTGGTGATAGAATGACTGCAAATAATGTGAAACACAGCGTGGTGGTCACGGGTTAGAATCCATGTGAAGGCAAGGATTTGTTCCCTGTGCCTAGGGCGTCCCTGAGTCACCCAGCTCCGAATGGGTACCTAGCACTAGTTAGGCAGCTGGGTAATGAGTGGAACCCTAAAAGCCATGGCAATTATCTTCTGCATAGAAGGAGCGTCTGTATAGATAAGCTAAGAAGATAAACAGAGTGAGAAGTAAGAATTAGATTAAACATGTATCAAATACTGCAAAACTTTATCCTAAAAAACAAACATTCTTTGAATCTAGCATCCTGTATGCTGACATCGTTAACTTCACCCCACTGGCTTCTGAATGCACGGCAGCTGAACTTGTCAAGATGCTAAATGAGCTATTTGGACGCTTTGACCAGCTGGCCTCAGTAAGTGTTAACAATCTAAAAAGATACGCTTTATTTCATACAAAATAAAAAAAACAAGGTTAGGGATAATGTAATGGCAAATGATTTTCTTCAGTAAACAGCATTAAAATTTTAAAATATCAATGAATCATGATAAAAAATAGCTGTAAAAAATTTTAAATTCTTATTAGAGCTATTTTCTGCCAAAGCCAGTGTTGCTATTTCTTTTATGTAATAAAAATAATTTTTTTAAAAACAATATATAAAGTACCAATAACATATTGAAAGCAAGCCAATCATTACACACTTTCTTACTGTCATAATGCTATAACTTTTACAGAAAAGCAATTGTATGAGAATAAAGATCCTAGGTGACTGCTACTACTGTGTGTCAGGTGTACCCACTGCTGATAAACATCATGCCTTAAACTGTGTCAGAATGGGGCTTAGAATGCTTGATGCCATCAGGTAGAAACATTTTGAAAATGGCTTCAAAAATATATTGCTTAGAACTGTGATTTGTTCAGATTTTTTAAATTTTAATAATTCGTGTGCATCAACCATAAAAAAGTTATCAATCATAAAATAATTGGTAATCAGTCTAATAATTTTTTGCTAGTTTTAACTATTGCAACTCTTTTAGTGAGTTTTAAGAATTGTAACTAGTAAATAAATTTGTAATTTATTGTTCTAAACATTTTTGGGTTGTCCAGGGATGTGCGGGAAGCCACAGGTGTTGATGTGGACATGAGGATTGGTGTCCACACTGGTTCAGTGCTGTGTGGCGTACTTGGTCTCAGGAAGTGGCAGTACGATGTGTGGTCAGATGATGTGACGATAGCCAATTACATGGAATCTGGAGGCTTACCTGGGTAGGTCCTTTTCTGTTTTAGATCAAACAATCTGCTGGGAAATTCATTTTGATGCACATGATCTTCATCGTCAATGTTATTGTAAATACTATTTAGTGTGCACTATGTTCCATTTTTTATCTCAGCTCAAAGCAGAATACTTTATAATTATACAGAGAAGTTATAGCAAAAAATTCAATAAACTTAATGTTTTTTATGGAATTTATTGTTTCCTGAAGTAGTTTTGTATGTCTTAGTACACTAGACACTCTTTAATCCCTCATGAATGTCTTGATCTTAATGAATTGACATGGGACTGTGTTTGTTTCAGACGAGTTCACATATCAAGGCAGACGTTGGCTTTCTTGGAAGGGGAATATGAGGTAGAGGAAGGTAAAGGTCATGAGCGGAGCGCCTATTTGGCAGAAAATAAAGTTGAAACTTATCTTGTTGTTCCTGTTGAAAGACGTCATGTGAGTTGCTTTTATTTAGTGTTATTTTAATCTCAGGCAAGCTCAGCTGACAATTAAATAATGTAGCTACAGCCTGAATAATGAATTCAATTTTAGTGGCCTTTTGTTGATAGTTAAAGCTCACAGATTTAAGCACACAGATTTACTTATTCAAACAGAAATCAGATCCAGCTCCAGTTAAACCTTTTAAAAAAAAATTAAAGCTGTCTACCAATTTTAAGAAGCAAGATATTACCAATCAATTTTAAATATTTTTGCATGTAATCTTATTTAATTTTTGCAGGCCAGAGACAGGAAGCTAGGTAAAACAAGATACCATCTGAGTGGACTCCGAAAATCTTTGAGAGTTACAAAGTTTTTAGAGACTTGGGGAGTGGATAAGCCATTTGCCAACCTGAAGACAAGTTCCATGGTGTCTAAAGTCCTGAGCTTGACAGTAAGTAAAACTTCCAAACCACTTTGAAACTGTATTCTCCATCATAATGGGGTATTAAATTATGTTTTTGTCTTGATTTATGTTTTTTAAAACAGTTTGAACAAACAGGCTAAAAAAAATTACCCAAAATTTGGATTATTCTGTAATTCAACATGAAAAAAATGACAAAGGTTTCTGCAACTTTGTTGAGATAGTTTGAATTTGAATGCCACACTGTAGTATAGGGGTAACATAAATAATTGTGGAGATAATAGGAGGTTAGGATTGAAATTTTTGGGGGGACTAAAATCAGGTTAAGTTGCAAGTGCAGCTTTGGTGTAAAGGGACTACAATTGTAAAGGGAAAAAATTAACTGCTCTTAACAATAATTATTTTAATAATAGTATTGAGGGAATTATAAATAGTCAGCATTTGTATATTATTACTGAATGGCAGTTTATTAAGCTTTAATATATTATATGAATAATGAATTATATGAGTTAACAATTTTAATTGTAGCATGACTAATTTCAGAGTTTGGCCTTGATAGATTCAAACTTTATGATGAATTCCACTGGCATGGATCAAGGGTAAATAAATTAAATATGATTTTTTTTTGTGCTAATAAATTATTATTTTGTCAAAAAGCCTTCTTCAATGAACAAAAAGTACAAAAACAAATAAAACTAATATAAAGAAATTAAAACTTAGCTGCCATGAAACCCAGAGCCAAATACAGTATTGTAGTCCTGAATCCAAGTATTTAATTTGATTTATAATTTTATGCACAATAATATGGTCAATTCATTTTACACAATAAAATTTTTTTATAAATGGTCAATTCTAAAATATGATTTTTTTTTTAAAAATCACTCTGATTTGCCACTTTATTTAATTTATTGCTTTAATTTTTGTTCCGATCAGCTGAATTTTTGTTTACTGTTAATGTAATTTAACAAATATGATAATTGCATTTTGACTTTGCACAAATTAAAATTGGAATTTCATTGTGATAATAATGATATGCGAGTAGGCCTACTACAATATTAATAAAACCTGAAATCTTACAAGAATAACATTCATGCCCAATAGTAAAACAAGCTACAGAAACAGTTGTAAAAAAATTAACTTATTTTGAAAAATATACTAGAATATGCATCTTCTGTATGGGACCCATCCACCAAAGAAAATATTGATAATTTAGAACAAATCCAAAAAAGAGCTGCCAGATTCATTACTGGAGAATATTCAAAATTGACAAGAGTAACACCATTAGTTAAATCATTAAACCTTGAAACACTAGAGGATAGAAGAACCAAGAGTAAATTAGTAATTATACATAAGGCAATTAATTCTAATTTAGAAATACAACACAAAGATAACTTAATACAACCCTCAGATAGACATAAAGATAAAAACACCTTTCTTATTCCATATGCAAGAACAAACACATACAAGTTTTCTTTCTTTCCGTCCGGTATTCGGGCGTGGAATGGGTTGCCTGAAGAAACCAGGAAAGCCAACACTTTATCATCATTTAAAACTCTAGTAAGAATACAGGACTAAACACAAACCATAGAAATACATAGAACACAATAATCTTCTGTACAGAAGGAGCCTCTGTAACATATAAGATAAGATAAGATAAAATGTATTAGCCTACCCTCACTTAGCAACTAATTCTCCATTGGTAAATATTGTTTTTTAACCTCATATTGTGGAATTGACTTTTCAACTTTGCTTGTTGGGATTGCAGGTTATTAGCTGCAGATAAACAGCAACAAGAAGAGATCAACATGAGGCTCCAAGAACGCCTCAACAACATTACCAATAACAGGTCAGTAGTGATAGCAAGAGTTACTCATTTCAGCCACTAGGGTTTTTCAGTTGTTCTACTAGCAGTTGGTGATTTTTTTTATTCAAAGTCTTTTCAGAAAACAGAACATTAATTTGCATACGTTTTTAATTATCTTGTACCTAGTTAAAATCTAAAACATGACATGGGTAAAAATAATAATAATATGGGATCTGAATTTTGGTCCAATATTTTCCATCGAAGGTTAAAATTAAATAAAATACTAAAGTTTAATCTAAGGGTCCAATGATAAAAAATAACACTTTTTTTCTCAAATTAACATACAGTAAAATATCCTAATATTCATTAAAGATGTATTGGAAATTTTTAAAAGACAATGGAAGATATATATAAAAGAATGTCTAGTTAAGTTGTTAGCATAAACGTTAGGTCGTTTTTAAATATATGTGAATAAAACTTTAAAGAACAATAAATTAATTGAATAACACATGTTTGAGGCACTTGAGATAAAATTATCCTAATTAAGATATTGCCAGAGAAAGAAACATTAAGAAAAATTATTTATTTTATTTTGTTTAAAAAGCTATTTGTTAATTTTGCATTGATTCTTAATTTTTATAGAGATTCTTAAGTGTTAATGGTTTTTTTAATTAAATTTTTTTAATTTGTAAAACTTTAAAGCTAGTAACTCTGATGTGAAATTAAAAGAATTATAACTGGCTCTTTCAATTTCAAACAGACTAACCATTTGCTAATTTATTGATTAAGTAGAGCAAATATAGGGTTGTGCTCATCAGACCTAAGTTAGACTTTGAACACTGTGGTGAAAAGATGTGTAGTATATGTTTTGTCTAGGGTATTATTTGTATTTATACTTTCACACTCTCAAGGACGTACATTAGTGATCTCCCCAAATGATGAACAAAAGAACCATTGTATAATATAAATGATTAACGTTTAATGTACACTATTTACAATGGCAATATCTCTAATATTCATTAATAAATGTACCCCAAAGATTAAGGTATTTAAAGTCTTATGGCTCGCTAATTATCATCATTACAGCTTGCCTTACGCCAAAGTTTCTATTTTTGAATACTTATATTAAATTGTGTCACGGAGTCCCTGGTTATCCGGTGTAGGCTTGTATGCTTGCTGTGTTGGTGTACTGCGTGACTTGACCTCGTATCATCTCTCTGCGATGTGTGTGTGTAGGCAGCTTCCGGTGTTGTGCTCCTCTCACAGTGTTGACAGTGTGACGTAACAGTCAGCTGGCTGACTAAGCTTGTGTAAACAATGTTGGTACCTGTATTATTTGACCTAGATAGATCGTACACAGTAGAGTGGGCTCTCACTTCTCTCCAGGTGTGTTGTTGATAAGATTTTCAGCTCACACGGTCACACAGCTATGGTGTGGTATGGCTGGCATCAGCTAACACGGTAGTACGTGATGAGCTGAGCAGAAAAGAGCACTTGGCTCTGTGGCAAATGGTGCGCGTCTCCGGCCTACTGTACGGATGTTCAATCCTACTGTTAGGACAGATGGTAGCACTTGTGGATTAGCTATCGACCTTAGCTGGCACGGACACTTGGATGTCTCGTGGCAAGGGTAGCAATCCTTTATCGGCAATGTAGTACCGGTGGGTGGGATGGCTGTCCGGCTCCCTCACCGTGGCGTACTTCTACTGGTGCAGCTCCCTGGAATTCAGGCGTAGCAGGAACCAGGTAGACTGGTTAGATTGCCGGCTTTTCTCCTACAGTTCAGAGATATGATCCTGTGGTGCCCTACTCTGCGATGTTTCTCCTGGTACAATTTGGCAGTGAAAAGAATGAGCCTTCCGTTTTCTCTGATTATATCTTCACTGGTCACGTGACTTAAGAACTCTTGATTGGTTGTATGATGAGTGATAACCAAGGGGGTGTGGGCCTCCTTGTTTTAGCCCCGTTGATGAAATTATGTATCATTTATTCTGCCCACATGTTAGATTCCCAGATGGGAGTTACATCCCCTTATCTTTCTGGTGTGGTCTAGCGGGTGGGTGTTACTTGGGCTTAAGAGTCCGATAAAATTTCATCACAAACACTACAGAAAAGTTTTGAATGGAGGCAAAAATATTACAAACTTTGTACTGTAGTCTCTAGAAATTCCCATTAGAGCTAATATGAAAATAAAATGTATGTGTCTGGACTAAAGAACTATTATAAATATGTTAATTGCTTTGGAGTAAAACAGGCAATAAATCAGCTAGGAATAAGTGATTTAAATATATTAAGGCTAGATGGGGTTCATGATTTAAAGATCTTATGACCATTCTTGTGAGGTTTAAAAGCAAGAAGTCATATCTGTTTTAATCACCAATGTATCTCAAAACTTTATGAATGTATTAAGCAAGTATTAATATTTTTATTTCTCCATGTAAGTGTCCAAAAAACATATAAAAGCATACTGATATCAACAGAGAATTCCATATTATCCTAGAAGAATTGGTATTGATAAATTAAAAGTTGTACATGATTTTGAAAACAAACAAACAATTTTTTATTTTAATTTTTAATTTTTCCATTTCAGTTTTCAGTGTAAATCAGAAGCAGAGATGCATTCTGTTTTTTTACAATTCCTTGATCCATCTGCTGAGCATAGTTTCTCCAAACAGCCAGACGATATGTTCTTCTTCTATGTAATATCAGCCTTTGTCTTCTTCATAGTCATACTTATAATACAAGCAATTATGCTGCCAAGGTTAGTATAGAAACTGGTATAATTATTTACATCAACAAATTAATATATACTTAGACTTATTACTTTCATCATTATTTTTATCTCTTGCCTGAAGTAAAAGAACACGAATCAACAAAGTTATTATGTAAGATTTGGCCTCAAAATTAAAACTAAGAATCTCAATTTATAACAAAGCCAGCATCAGTGGCCTACTAGCAGAAGATAGCGATAGGAAGGGGGCAGAAAAATATGGGCACCAAATGTGGGGGAAAAAATGAAAACATTGGTTTGCTAGAGTAGAAAGTGTGCATAAAAAAATATTGTGCCCAGCACCATACTGTAAAGCTATTACAGTTCCTAACAAAACAGGCTTTAATACCCATGACATTGTGTTTCTACCTCAAAAATGTGTTCCTACCATGACAAATTTGTGCGTACCATGACATTTTGTGTGTACCACAACAATGTTTGCGTACTACCAAAATCTGTGCCTACTATGACTATGTGTGCCTATCATGACAGGTGTGCCAACCATGATAATGTGTTCAAAACATGACAAATTGTGCCATCCATGAAATAAGTGCCTGGCATTATTGCAGTGTGTACCAAAAATAACACTGTGTGCCTACCATGACAATTATATGCCTGATTCATTTTACATTCATGTATTAAATCTCATTATTCAATTTCCTCAAAACTCTTATAGCTAAAAATATATATAAACTTTTTTAAAATGTTTATATTACTTAATTATTCCATAAATATTAAATTTATTGTTTTTTGTTAATTTTCAGGAGTGCTTTATTTATTATTACTTCAACATTAAGTTGTCTGCTTCTGATAGTTCTGACAGCTGTTTGTGTGTGTCATAAAATACCTGTCCTGGTATGTTGCTATTACCTAAAATACCAAAATTGTGCATAATATCTCTCATCTATACCTCAGTATTTCAATTTTTTTTTAATATTCCAGCTACTCTCCAAACAAATTAATGTGGGTTAAATCAGTTCGAATCCCCCTTAAAATAAAAACTAAAATTTCTTTTTTAAAAATCTAAATCAAAATACTGTAAACTTGCATCAATTTTTAAGAACATCAAAAATAACGAGTCTTAAAATTCAACATAATGAAATTTTTTTAAAATTTTACACTTGCAAAATTAATACATTTTTCATCAGTTAATATTTCTTATCTCAGTTGAAACATTATTTATTTGCTTGACTGAACTTTTAGTTTTTTATTTAAAAAAAACATATGTCCTTTAATTTGAATTATAAAATAATATTAATCTAACATAATTTTCGATTTTTGTACTATCAATGATTTTTTAGTATCTTAAGTAGTAAATATCTTTTAAGTTATCAATCTTTTAAACAGAAACGTTGTCACAAAATCCTTCATATTTTGGCACACATCTCAATGTATATTGGTCGTATGCAGTGGGTGAGGGTGGTGCTATCCTTGTCTTGTATTGGAATTATTTTCTTTGCTTCAGCAATCAGCATGGTATGTATATTAATACTTATTATGATTACATAACACATGTTTTAAGTTTCTTATTCAAAATTATAGTATAACAATCCTAAGAAAAAATTATTATATGCAGATCCTAATTATTAGAATACTCATTTAGTCATCAAAAGCATCACCAGTGAATTTATTATTTTAGTAACATTTTATTGATATTTTCTCCCAGTCTAACTGTGATAAACAGGGTAGAAATTCTACAAGTTCATACAACTCTTCGGGATGTAACTCATCTTCAAATGTAAGTGACTGCATCTTATTTTTTTATTTTTTATGTCTTCAAATGGTTGAACTAAGATTGATTCCAAGCTACTAAAACTTGCAGTAGATTAAATCTGTCCAGATCTTTTTTTAATCTCAAAAAATTGAAATTAAATTTCAAATCCTAGGTCTTTTACCTGGAGCAAAGACTAACAAAGTTTATCTGATTAAATAATGAAAACCTAATAACAATAAATAGTTGCTTTTAAACAAAACAACGGGGGCCGCGGTGGTCGAGTGGCAGTGCGCTCGACTGGCGTTCCGATGGTCACGGGTTCGAATCCAGGGGAAGCCAGGGACTTGTTCACGGGGCCTAGGGCGTCCCCAAGTTCCACCCAGCTCCAAATGGGTAAAAAAGCGTCGGGGTAATGTGTGGAACCCTTAGCTGTGGCATGCAAACGCTGCATCACTTGCCAAAAAAACAACTGCTGCCTTGCAGATGGTCTTGGCTGACCAAAGGCTATGGAAGCAAATCCAGAAAATACAGCAGGCTGAAGTCGCAGACCACTGGCCAATTGGCGCAAAACTCGTGGCACGCAAAACTCAATATTCAATATTGAGAACGAAGAAGAAGAAGAAGAAACAAAACAACATACTCCCCCCTCACCCCCTAGAATGTATTCAACTTTACAACTTATAAAACAGATACTTTTCATTTTTCTTTGACAGCCTAACTGTGATAACTCAGCTAATTCAGGATGTAATCCATCGGTAAGTGATTGATATTTTATTTGATTTATTGTTGGAATTTTACCAGATACTTTCATATTTTAAGAGTTGTTCATCTAATGGTTATTCTTATGGTTTATCTAAATTTTAATCTAATGGATGATCTACATTTTAATCTAAAAGTGGATCAACAGTTTGATTCAAAAGTTGATCCAAATTTATGTAAAAATTTGATCTTAAATCTTAAGCTTGATCATCCTATAAAGAATTGGCTTAGTCATGTCTCCGTTTGAAGTCTTAATAACTATGTGGGATTTTATTCTTATTTCTAATTGAAGATTGATCTTTAATTTCTTTTCTCCACAGTATTACCTTCTAAGTTTCATGATAGCTTTCACCAGCTACAGTATCTTTATTCAAATAAGCTTTATCATCAAGCTTATCTTCCTGGCAGTTATGTTCATAATAGTCAACCTCTCTATTCACATTGGCAAAGGAGATGTATTTGATGACTTTGACCAGAGGTCAGTAATATTAAAGTCAAATATCTATTTTTAAAAATCTATTTTAAAAAAACAACAAAATTTTAGGAAATAAACAAAACACACATTAACATACTGCTAATTTAAGGATAACTAAATGAAACACAATTTTTTAAATAATTGCTATTATTTGAAGAAAATTGTTTAGCCTCATTTTAGTTGACTGTTTTATTTAGCAGTTCAAATGGCATGTCCCTGAAGTTCAAGACTACCATCTGTATTGCTGTGGTTTTAGTCACTATGCACTACTTGGACAGACAGATGGAATATGCAAATCGTCTTGGTCATCTATTCAAATTACAGTTTCAAAGAGAGACTGAACAGGTAATGTAAATCAGGCCATCTGTACTTAACTTAACTTTCAGAATTTTGTCCTTTTTCCCATCCAACATAAAGACATTTTCGGTTGGACTTCCATGTTGGAATTAAACACCTTAATTAATCATCTTCTGTCTTTAGAAAAATATATTTTCAAAATATCTCTTTTCATTTCATTTTTAAAATCCTTAGTTTATTAGATTTTGGTTTTAAAATTGCATGTCTGTAACAATTAGTAATTTGTTCTCACACTATTTAAAAATGTGTACTAACATTGTATTATTTTTTTCCTAGGTGAAAATGATGGCAGCCATTAACAAGATAGTTCTAGAAAATATCATCCCATCTCATGTAATAGCTTACTATCTCAGATCATCTAGAAAAAATGAGGTAATCTGGCCAACAGAGTGAGAAAATCATAGTTCGAATATTTATTGCAAGGGTTGTACCTAGAATTTAGGCTTTGCTGTTCATTAGTTGAAACAACGAAGCCACTTTATTTCCTCATACAAAATGAACAATATGAGAAATCTAAGCTTTGATAAAATTCTCTCTCTTTTTTTTTTCAACCACCAAATATTGTTTGCCCCTCAATAATAGCATCTGTAATATATAAAGCTAAGATAATAAATGAATGGCAAATGTAAATGTAAGAAAAAAAATTAATGCTATCCTTTAAAAAAGATGTACTATTGTTAGTGATCATTTTTTATGAAAATTTGAATTATTTTTGCAAAAATTTATAGAAATGGCAAGATAGTTGTTGGCATGATATGATTTTTTAATTATAGAATGCCTCAATGACAGAATTTGATGAAGTTGAGAGTTTTTAGCATGAAATTTTAAAAGAAATAAATTTTGTTATGCAATAATTAAGAATGTCTAGATTTTACTTCAAACTTTTAACACTTGTTATTAAATTACTTGAAGAGTAGATAATAAAATAAAAATATTAAAAACTTTGTGCTTCTATATCATATTGAGAAAAAAAAGTAATTTAATTATTATAGCAATTCAATGAGTTTTCAAAATTTAATGTCATCAAAATTTTCACAGCTAAATGAATGAAAAAAAATTATGGAGATCAATGTTATCTGGCATCAAAATAAAAGTAGAAATGCATAGCCTGATGAATGATAGCAAGACTCATGTAAATATTAGCAAGAATCTTGAAAATAATAGTATTATTCATGTAAATATACTCACAAATTAGTAGAAAAAATGCTGTTATACAGATTTTGCTCTCTGGTATACCGGTAGAAAAATTTTAACCAAAAACCAAAACTTATTTTATTTCAGGAGTTGTACCATGAATCTTGTAGCAATGCTTGTGTCATGTTTGCATCCATTCCAAACTTCAAAGATTTTTACCAGCAAACTAAAGCCAATGGAGAAGGACTTGAGTGTATTCGAGTGCTTAATGAAATTATATCTGATTTTGACCTTGTAAGTTTTGAGGGAAGGTGTAGCAAAGAAATGGGGGCAGGTGTAGTTAGATCATGAGGACACAAGTAGTTATGATGGGTACATATGTAGTTTTGTGATGGGTACATATGTAGTTGTGATGGGTACATATGTAGTTGTGATGGGTACATATGCAGTTGTGATGGGTACATATGTAGTTGTGATGGGTACATATGTAGTTGTGATGGGTACATATGTAGTTATGATGGGTACATATGTAGTTGTGATGGGTACATATGTAGTTGTGATGGGTACATATGTAGTTTTGTGATGGGTACATATGTAGTTGTGATGGGTACATATGTAGTTTTGTGATGGGTACATATGTAGTTGTGAAGGGTACATCTGTAGTTGTGTGATGGGTATGTATGTAGTTGTGATGGGTACGTATGAAGTTGTGATGGGTACATATGTAGTTGTGATGGGTAGATATGTAGTTGTGATGGGTACATATGTAGTTGTGATGGGTACATATGTAGTTGTGATGGGTACATATGTAGTTGTGATGGGTACATATGTAGTTTTGTGATGGGTACATATGTAGTTGTGATGGGTACATATGTAGTTGTGTGATGGGTACATATGTAGTTGTGATGGGTACGTATGTAGTTGTGATGGGTACATAATGTAGTTTTGTGATGGGTACATATGTAGTTGTGTGATGGGTACATAATGTAGTTGTGATGGGTACATATGTAGTTGTGATGGGTACATATGTAGTTGTGATGGGTACATATGTAGTTGTGATGGGTACATATGTAGTTGTGTGATGGGTACATATGTAGTTGTGATGGGTACATATGTAGTTGTGATGGGTACATATGTAGTTTTGTGATAGGTACATATGTAGTTGTGATGGGTACATATGTAGTTGTGTGATGGGTACATATGTAGTTGTGATGGGTATATAAGTAGTTGTGTGGTGGGTAAATATGTAGTTGTGATGGGTACATAAGTAGTTGTGATGGGTAAATATGTAGTTGTGATAGGTAAATATGTAACTATGACGGGTGTTGAGTTATTCAACAACGGGTACATATGTAGTTGAATGATGGCGACAAATATGATTATGAGTTGGAAACAGATGTAGTTATGTGTTTTTGTTTTGTTTTTTTTTGCCAGAAATTTCTATGGTAAAGGAATTTCAGACTGATTCTATCTTGTTAAAAAGAATAACTTCTCTTTAATAATTTTCCTTTTCATTGATATACTAAAATGATTGTTGATATTTGCAGCTGCTCATAAAAAGTCATCAAGATGTTGAAAAGATTAAAACTATTGGGAGCACATACATGGCAGCAACAGGGCTCCAGACTGGACCCAGGAGACAACAGGTGATTGACTCAAGTCCAGATTTCAATTCCTGAATCAGGACAGTAAAATTTGAGAGCCAAAGGTTTTTAATTGTAAAGAAAGACTGAGACAATCAAATCATTGCAAAATTTTTATATCTCTTCACAAACATAAATGTACCAATTATTTCCATGAGGATCAGAGCATTGATCATGGGCCTTTAAGAAATAGAAAAAAAAAACTTTATTGGTTATGAAATACAATGATTAATTGTTTTATAAACATATTTTAGTTACCAAATGAGGGCTGCACTTCCATGTTTATACTGTTTACACTTAAGCTTTTTAGAAATATTTCCTGATTGTAAGAGGAAGTTTTTATTATTTATTGATTTGCAGGAAGAGGAACCCTGGGAGGTAAACATTGTTTCAATGATTGAGTTTAGCTTGGACATGATGAAAACATTGGACATCATCAACCAACATTCTTACAACAACTTTAGCCTGAGGATTGGTATGTGGAACATTTAATCTTCAGACATAATTGAGGGAGTTAATCATTGTATACCAAATCTTTATATATATATTCTTTAAAACCTTGATATTTCTGATCAGCTTTGTAATATTTCTGTTAATTTTAGCCTTGTTTAATACTCATTTCATATGTGTGTAGTGGAAATAAATTCAATTTACATTACGCATTATATATGCTTCATATGAATGTTAGGTGCTAACTAATAAGATGCTCTTAAGTTAATAACTTTTATGAATAAATGTAATATAAAATCAACTATGTATGTCTTAATTATGACAACTCATTAAAACATATATAAAATAAGAACAATGCACACATAATATATAATACACATCTGCCATTGAATTGCTCAGTTAGACACTAACAAGGAAACTGAGAACGGCTAAGTAAACAAATAATCCTGCAGTTTTTGTTGATTGCTTAATGTCAGGAGTAAACAATGGACCTGTCATAGCTGGCGTGATTGGTGCAAGGAAACCTCAGTATGATATTTGGGGGGACACTGTCAACGTTGCCAGTAGAATGGACAGCTCTGGTCTGCCAGGAAAAATACAGGTATTTAATTTGTGAAATATTGGAATCTGATTTTTACCTTAAAACTTAAGAGCTATAGAAGCTGAGATTTTTTAAGGAAATATTCTTAAAATCAAGGAAAGCAAGTATACATTAAAGATGAAATAGAGTGCACAATTGTTCTGCCCACACCTCATTTCTATTCAGCAGCTCCATCATCCTAAGGGATCTAGCCTATCATAAAATTGAGTTGGATAATTTGAAAAGGATGAGGTGGGGGTAATTATATACATGATAGCTGAAAACCTTAAAAAAGAAAAACTCAATAAATAAAAGAATAAAAGGATATTGTGACAGGAAACCTTCTACGGAAAACAAGGGATAACCAAACAAATTTGAATAAATTCCCTGATGGGCAGAAGAGATGAAGGTAAAATAGATGAAATGTTAGTGAATTCATGACTGTTAAGAAATGAATAGAAAAGGAAAAGGGGTTGGCCTTGATGTGACTTGACAGACAAGTAGGGTTGTGCAAACTGGCCGCAACCCAAAACTAACAACTCCTCGCAGGAAATGCCAAAGTCCGATATGTTAAGTGCTAGTCACATATGATTACAGTTGCTGTACGGATATTAAGCAAAATATTTAGAGGCAATGCCAATGATGAAAACCACAGTCCCAGTTGCGGGTCGGGTAATCCCAAAGTGACCATTTCATCCCCCTCATTTTACTAGCAATACCATTGAGTGGTGCCCGTTTAAGGCCAGGAACACCAGTACGGGTTAGCAAAAGGTACCACAAAGAACGTAGTGGATGCCAGCTCTGAGGAAACCTTCCAGTGGGGGGCTCACCCTAAGTAGGTCTTTGATGATCTCCCACTTTGCGGCAGTCCTAACAATAGTGAGTCTTATGCTTTTCAGGGGAGAAGCCAAAGTTTTAGAGAGTCGAGGTAGGGAAAATTCCATCCCTCCTTGTGAGCTCACTTTTAGTGGGATACATCTTTGACCATGTCCAGGATGCCCAGCCGGCCACTTCAGGGGGGTTGGGGGGGGTCTCTAAGCTATTAGGTTCCTTTGGGGCAAGGGGGCGGGATAGCTGAGGAAAACCCAGGAAAACCCATGAAGAGCACTAGGCTTTGGGCTGCTCATTTTGTTCCACATGTAGGATATTTAGCACAAGCATTCTTGTTATATTTTGCTTCCTCCCCCCAACCCTCCAAAGTCGTCTACAGCTCTTCATTGTGTTAATATTTACTATATTATGAATTGAACCATTTAGTTTGTCTACAGCCATTCATTGTTTTCTTATATAGACCTAATATTATAAACAGTGCATAGCTAATATTAAAACACACCAATATTTAAGGAATTGCATTTTTAAAACATGATTATAAAGTTAGTGAACTAACAAATTAAAGAAAATATGAATGTGTTAAGAGAAACTAGTGCTACCTAACACAATTTTAAGACACAGAAGTCATGTAATATATTGCTTTTAATCCTATCTAACTAAAACATGTCATATTATGCTATGCATTGCAATGTAGATTTTCACAATCAATCAACACATCAACACAGCTGAATTAATACACCATGAAAATTAAAAAGATAAATGCATAATAAATAATATTGATGACAATTAGATTTACTTTTTTGTAATACTCATAGGCAGTGCTCAATTTTAAAATTATAAAATTTTAAAAATTAAAATCCAACTCTTCTCGGTTATTATTTTCAAAAAATAAATAACAACCAGAACTACAATGTAGCATAGGTGGTAAAATACTATTTAGAAATCAGGAATTTATCCACATCCTTCAAAGTTAAAAAAAATGTGTTGTGTATTTTTCAGGTGCCTGAAGAGACAGCTGCAGTATTAGTAAAGTATGGCTACAACTTAGAATATAGGGGCCTTACAAAAGTCAAAGGGAAAGCACCAATGAAAACATTTTTTCTACAGCCATGGAAAGGGTGCAAGACTCTTGAGAAATACGCAGAAAAAGACTCGACAAGGCTGTAGAAAAACAAGCCAATGTTTCATTTTTTTACATACTCCAATGCTTTAGCATACTATCTTGTCTGGAGCGTTTCATGAACTAAGAAAGAAGGATTGCCTAGTTTTTGTCTATTGCTCATTAAAAATAATGTTATGAAAACTTGTGCAAAAGATATATGAAAATGGTTTACCAACTTTCTTCTTTACTCGGCTCATCTCTTTCAATGCCCAAAAGAATATTTGGAGTGAAAATGGCCTCCAGGAACCACTTGAGCAAACATAGCCCCTAGGAACAACTTGGGAAAACATGGCCACTAGGAAACACTTTTGAAAATATGGCCACTAAGAACCAGTGGAGCAAACATTGTTACTAGGAACCACTGGTGAAAACATGGCCACTAGGAACCACTGGTGAAAACATGGCCACTAGGAACCACTGGTGAAAACATGGCCACTATGAACCACTGGTGAAAACATGACCACTAGGAACCAAATGTGAAAACATGGCCACTAGGAACCACTGGTGAAAACGTGGCCACCAGGAACCACTGGTGAAAGCACAATCTTTAAAACCATTGAAACAAATATGGACTCCAGGAACCACTGGTGAAAACATGACCACTAGGAACCACTGGTGAAAACATGGCCACCAGGAACCACTGGTGAAAGCACAACCTTTAAAACCATTGAAACAAATATGGACTCCAGGATCCACTGGTGGAAACATGGTCAACTGGTCCCACTGGAGGAATTCGGTGTTCAGGTTATATTGGAACAAAAAATGGCTTGTCTTTACCTCATAACTTGATTTCAGCAACAAGTTTTGAGACCTTCCAGGGCTATAAAAGTCACAGAACTACTCTATTATTGTTCAGTGTTCTCTCTAAATGAAGAAAATTGACTTTATGCAGAGAAATTGTCTCTTTAAAACATGTTTAACAAGTATTAAAAATCATGTATGTATTTTCTAGTCAAATCTTATATGTTGAACTTTTTGTCTAAAGCAGGGCATGAAAATTAAGCCATGCAATTAAATTATTTTGTCCAGTATTTTAAAAATTCTTGATAAATTTTGTTTTAGTGTTAAATTTAAGTGTTGATCAATGAAGCGTATTATTTACATGCCGTGTTGTAAAGAGTATTAGCATGAAACTGAGTTTATTTTAACATTTCCTTTCTACTTGCATTTTATTTTGTTTGTTTCATATTTAATGTTAAAACTTTCATGCAGTCGATTTTCCATGTGTTGTTTTTTTTTAGTTTTATTTTTGTATAGAATAAACAAGAGATACTTAATTTGAAACTTCAACTGAAATTTCTTAGACTTAATTAATTAAATGAAAATAATTTAATCTTTATTGTTTATTTAAATGAAAAAAATTTAATGTCAAATTTAAATTGTACAAAAATAATGATGTACAAATATATCTAACAACAGTCTCTATCCATTAAAACTAAAACGCTTTACCCATCAAACAATTTTTTTTAAAATAAACTTTGTATGTATTCAATTCTAAGCAGGGGCCTAATAGTTTTCATTAATGAACTGGTATTGCAGTTTATTGAGCAAACACCTGCTATGTTTGACAACCTTAAACATCTTTTAAAGGCCTTTTATTTCATGGTTGAAATCTATTATAGTAATATCTGGAGTATTTGATTAACCCACTTCAATATGATTATGATATTAGGTTATCAAATATACAGGTATTCTTTTAGGACTTTATATTAGCTAATTAAACATTAATTTGATTCAGCTGAGTGTGTTTGACCAGACAAGAACTTTTTTCTTAAATGCATTATCCTAAAAGAAACTTTTCATATATATTATTTCTATATTTATGATAAAAATCATTGTTTCACACAAAAAAACTCATCTTAAACTAGTTATTATGTAATGAGATGTGATGTATTCTTGTCGTCACCTGACCTCTCAATCAAGTCCAAGTCTACCTGGCAACATTCAAATTGCACACGACTCTAAAATTTCAAACCAACACAAGACTACAACGCTATATAATCATGTCACATGTTCAGTATTGTTCAGTCAACCATATAATAATAAAAGTCATTCAACATTCCAGCTGTTACAAAATACACTTCTGTACAGTATTCCTTGGGTAGTGGATGTACAGAAATTTTTATCATTTTATTTTTATATAGATTATGATAAAAATGTATCTCTATAAATAATGTTTTATTATCATTTATAAGGAATAATGGAAGCTTTGTCTCATTATGTTGACACATGGGGCTTGTAATAGCTGACAAAATCTCTATGGTTTTTTAGCATTGACACTGCAAATCCTTATTAGGAACTCCTAAAAATCAGATTAATTTGCTTGGAGTTATATTATGAAGAACTCTATTTGGTGCTCTATGAAAAGATCCTGTACATATTGATGAATGTTGTATGTTGTTTGTTTAACAGTTTATGTTGATTTTCTGGACAATTAATTTCATCTTCAGATATGGTCTTTGGTATCTGATATTGACTTTATAATAAGTATAAACTGTTTCATCATTTGAGAATCCATAATTGTGATATTAAATCTGCCAGTGTAGTATGCTAGAAGTGTCAGGCATCATGGCAGGATAGGCAAGTAAGTAAAACAGTCAAATTAAACCAATCTGAGGGTCCATTATGATTTACTGTATTTAAAAGACCTGTTAGCATCAGGAAATGTTATTATAAGTTTTTGACTAACATATCAGATTGGTTTATGTTCTTTAAAAAAAATCATAATTTTAAAATTTAACTAAGTGCGAGTGGTGGAAGTGGAAGTGAGACAATTGAAAAATATGAGTCTTACATTTTTTAATGCACTATTTTTACCTCACATTTAATTATAGCGGTCAATTAAAAAAATTTCTTTGTCTTACTTTATATTGATATTTGTTATGTTCTAGTATATAAATACATGGTCGCACAGCTTTTTAATGACCCATTGGTCAATTACCAAGTACACACCTGATATCAATTTTTTACTGGTCATCCATTGAAATTGCAATTTAAAAATAAATTTATCTTCAATGCATTCATTTTATAATTAAATATCTGATTTCACTTTTTTTTTAAAATACAAATTTGAATTTGTAAAAATTTCACATTTTGTTTGGGACCTTTTTAAAAAATGTAAGATGTATCTTGTTTCATGTAGGTTAGGCTTAGTAACAAATGTAACATCAAAGATAAGACCCAATGATCAACATGTTACGTGTAACTAGATCATTCTACATATTATACAACATGATTGCTCATAAAGTGATTTACGCTTGCAGTTTTTTTCCTTCTATTGAAATCCATCTCTAGCAGGCTATGTATGATTAAATTATCTTACCATGTTATACAGCATGACTGCTCATTCATAAATTTGTGTGTGTATTTTATTCCATTAAATTCCAGGAAGCTGAATAACCAAAGAAGGGCAATAAAGAAAGAATTGAATGTGTTTTATGTGTTATGTTTGTTCTATGATGTATTGCAAATATTTGAATTTTTCTGATTGTTTATTTATTCTCTGATGGTAGGAAATAACAAATTTATGATGCCATCAGAAACAGTCACAACGCCCCTGAAACCTTACCAGCACTGAGGTGGTCTAGAAGTAGCGTGTTGGACTTTCAAAGCAAGGCAAAAGAGTCGCGGGTTCGAACCTCGGTGCTGACAAGACCTCCAGGGAATTGTGCCAGCCACACAATCCCTTGCTCAATAGTGGTGGCTCAATAAACTTGTGAACGCTACTTCACTTGCCCCATAGTCTGAAAAGAGGGTTATTACCTCCCACTTCTTAGTTTACATTGTACCTCCCACTCATTAGATCACTTACATAAGATCCTGCGATATGGGTTATTATATTGTTTATTCATTATTTTTTAATAAATTGAAAAATAAATATAAATATTTTCTTAAATTTTAATTGAATTTGTATCAATTAAAATTATTTTAATCGATATTTAAAATTTTTAAAGATGATGCAAGAAATTAATTGTTAATTTCCGCAGTCCTAGTAGTTAACCTTACTAATACCCTTATGTCATAGTTTAGTCAGTTAAAATTCTTTATATCCATGATAATTATATTCTCTCAAAAGTCTAGGTAGAGTGAAAAGGGGTGGTTTCATAAGATATGAATATTAAGGAAAGATTACAAGGCCAACATCAGCTTTCTTGGTTTGAGTAGGGCATTACCATTTATTTAAGTAGGGCATTACCATTTATTTAAGTAGGGCATTACCATTTATTTAAGTAGGGTGTTACCATCATATCTTGTCTTATCCATACAGACACTCATTCTATACAGAAGATTATTGCGTCCACAGACCATGCCTGTCTGTTGGCAAGTGTTGGACCATTTACAGGCCACGGCTATGAGAGTTCCACGCACTATGCAGCCTCCTTTATTTCCCTAACTAGTGGTTAAGAAACCATTTGGAGCTGGGTGGACTCAGGGACACCCTTGGCCCCAGGAACAAATTCCAGCCTTCACATTGATTTGAACCCTAGATCTGCCAGCCAAGTGCACGTGCCACCTGGCCACATAGTAGGTCATTACCATTGATTTTAGTTGGCCTTTATGAGTTTGTGGTTCACTCCTATGATTTAGCAGATGATCAGTCACATGATCATTGCTAATACCATTTTTGATCTTGGAGAGCTACCACATTGTATGATATTTTGGGGTTTCTGCTTTGATTGTTATTAGTTTCAATTTGTATAGTTCAGACATACCAAGTATATTAGAAAATGTAGAATTCTGTATGAATATGGGTGCATGTACGACGTCTTATGATACGTTTCATTGTATTCATGCCTTTATGGCATCATATTACTACACATACTTCATGAACTTTGGTTTATTTTACAGTTATCATTCACATAATGCGGTGGTGGAGTGGTAGCTTGCTCGACTGGTGTACCGATGGTCGCGAGTTCAAATCCACGTGAAGGTGAGGATTTTTTTTTGCCGGGGCCTAAGGAGTCCCTGAGTCAGCCAGCTCTGAATGGGTACCTAACTAGACAATAGGCAGCTGGGTAATGCGTGGAACCCTTATAGCTGTGGCCTGTGACACTTGCCAACAGATCATCCGTCATGGTCTGTGGACGCAATTATCTTCTGCATAGAAGGAGCGTCTGTATATCTAAAATAAGACATAACAGTGACTTTTTAATTTTGCCAACATAAAATTTAAGAAATTTATTATTTAAAATAATAATTGACAGATGATGTTGGATATTAATGAAGCTGCTATATACAATATCTCTTTTGAGAACGTTGAAAGTGCAGATATAACAAGTAAGAGAATAAGTCAAAGAAATGTAAATAAAGAAATATTTCAATTTTTTAAACAAACTCAACAAAAATAGCATTTCTGATGCATTAAAAATCAAAATAAAATTTTTTTAAAAAAAATTTTAACATACAGTTTATTTATAAATTTAATGAACAATGTTAACATGGACTAAAAAGCAGCAGAAAATAACATTTTGACTACCTGACTTTGGAAATAGGTGTTTCACTTTTTTAATTGCAGATGCTGCAAGTGTTGTCAGAAACTTCAGGAAACCCAGATTGATTTTATTAATCTCTGCATTTTAATTTAGTTTTTTTTTTAAAGTAGTCTTTATAATTAAAAAAACAAACATATTATCCTACTTTTTACTTTTGCTACAAATTTTACCATCCCAACTTCCTCTTTAATAATAATAATAAATTGATAATTTATATAGCGCTGTATCCCAGCAAGGAGCTGGGCTCACAGCGCTTTACATGGAGATAATAACATACTTATATTAATTAAATAAACATTCATATCATAATAACCACATAAATGACAATACGTTTAACATCAGCTACGTTAATCAATAAAAATAAATGTTGTTTCATTAATTTTGAAAATAAATTTTGATAAGATGCGTCTTAAGTGCAGTCTTAAAGGACTTAGTATTTGAAATACTATGGATGTGTAATGGTAGAGAATTCCATTGTTTGGCTGCACAAAAAGAGAATGACTTTTCGCCAAATGTTTTAGTTCTTGTCTTAGGAACACAGAGTCCTAGAATGATCATGTCCTTTAAACTTGAATTGATAAATTTGACACTGCCTTATCATTTAGGGTGGAGTGAAATTTTTTTTTTTTATTTGTTTGACTTTGGATAGTTATTAAAACTTGCTCTGGGGTACAATCAACTACTCCGTAAAAAATATTTTAATTTAAGTAACGTCTTGAGGTTCCACAACCAACTTCAAAATTTAACCATTTGTTATAAGCATTTTCTATCCGGTATTCTTTTCATTGTAGTTCGCTTTTATACGCATTCACGTGCGTTTTTCTGGTTTTTCATTCAGGGTTGCCAACGCCATGGCTGTAACCAGGAAAAAAGTATCTTGTGTCATTTTTGATGCTCCCTCTGAAATGCCCGACAATCAACTACCTACTTATGCAGATGTTATGAAGTTTTACAATCTGACAAAGCAGAGACTTAAATGTGAATTGAACAATAAAGATCCTCAACATCACAATGTGGCAGAAATAGTGACAACAAAAGTAGAACAAATATGGGACAAAGCTTCTATACCACATGTAAGCCACCGCCGTGTCCAAGAAATGTTGAACAAGTACCACAAGACATTCATGAATTTGCTGAAGCCATATAAGTCTAGAAAAGACTCAGAACCATATCAAGAGAAAATATCTCAGTTTAAAGATGGATCCAAAAAACTCTTTGACATTTGCTCCTGCAAGTGTTCTTTCATATCTCAGTGTCAGTGTGAAAAGTCAAGAAAGATACCCACAATTGAACGTGATTTTCTAGAAGATCAGCGGGGTCCACGAGGTATGATCATTGCGAAAGTTGATGAGGTCGAATCCATTAAATTACAAAAGCGATATATCCGTAAAGAGTTGACACAGAGGCAGATGTGTAGCAAATCTGACATTGATGACATCGGTGAAAAACAGTCAGATGTTTGTGACGAGATTTCTTCTACAGGTGAGAAAACTGATGCTAGCAATGACGAATCTGATGACGATTGTATGCCGGATCCTAATAAACAACTTAGAAAGTTGAATGACAAGCAGATGAGAGTTAAGTTACCATCATTGGCGTTAGCGTGTGATCGACATGGTGTATCCGACAGGGCCGCAGCAGGAATCGCCAGTGCTGTTCTTCAAGATGTCGGAATAATTCACGAAAGGGATGTTTCTAAAGTGATTGACAGAAGTAAAGTGCGACGAGAACGTTGTAAAAAACGTGGAACATTATGTGCCAATGTCAGTAACACAATCACTGGGTTATATTTTGACGGAAGAAAAGACAGTACAATGACCCTAATTAAAGAATGCGATGGGATATTTCATCGAAAACTAATAACTGAAGAACATATATCAATTATATCTGAACCAGGATCCATCTATTTTGGCCACATTACACCAACTG
>MUZC01003544.1:308181-323255 GCA_002072015.1 Radix auricularia | reverse complement strand
CCCCCCCCCCCCCCCCCCCCCCCAATGTATTATTCTGTGTTAAGAACTTTTTTGTACGTGATCAACTGTTTTTACAAATTTTGTATTCAGGGAGTATTCGTAATTTTTTAGGTGCATAGTGTAATCATCATCATCATCGTCATTGCCTGTTGTCCCATATGGGGCATAGGCCACGAGCAAAGGCTCTCCAGGCATACCGGTCCTGTGCCAATCTCTCTAACTGTCCCCAGCTGTGCCCACTCATTTTGGAGTCTGTTTCCAGTTCCCTTCTCCAGGTCAATTTGGTTCGACCTCTTTTCCTCTTGCCCTGGGGTTCCAAGTGAGGGCTTGTCTCACAATGCTGGATGTAGGATTTCTGAGGGTATGGCCAATCCATCTCCATCTGCGTTGAAGTATTAGCTCTTCCACTGGCTCTTGATGTGTACATTGCCAGAGGTCCTCGTTGGTGATGATATTGGGACAGCGGAGTTGGAGAATTGTTCATAGTTCATACGTCATTTTATTTGAATAAATACTAAAATGTCTTTAAAAAAAAAACAACAACACAAGTAGACAATCACAAGTGTGAAAAAAAACTGTTGAAATGAAACGTAAAGCCGTTGAAAAGCGAGAAAAAAGTGGCTAATCTAGCGCTCAACTACAATCGGCCAAAATCAATGTTCTGCGCTATTCTCAAGACTCAAGAACAATTAAGGAGACGGATGCTTCAAAGGCAGTGTCCACAATGAATGAAACAGTTACAATACATTTTCATCAAACTTTGAAGTGTTGGCAAAAACTAATGTCTTTGGACAGTTTTCTAGTAAAAAAGAATAATTATTTGTCATAAATTCATATTTTTGTTTACGTTTTTTGTATCAAATCTAAATCGTATTCTAGTTGTTTCACTCTTTAACAATTCATAAGTCATTTTATTTGAATAAATGCTAAAAGAATTTTGAAAAATTAGGGGGGGGGGGTTCCAGCAAGGATGGAACGGATTATCATATTTTACATTGATTTATGATATGGGGAAAATTGTTTCATAAACGAGTTATACTCAACGAGTAAGACTCTGGAATAAATTAAACTCATGAGAGGTTCCAAATAGTAGCCAATACCAATAGGCAATAAGCCTAGCCTAGGTCAATACTGTCAACTGTCAATAGTGTTAATACGTGCTCAGCAGGCAGCAGTAATGAAATACGCCCAGCCCCATGGACAATGGAACCAAAGAGGATAGAGGTTGCAAGTTGTCCCCCTTCCTCGCCTTCATTTTGAAAATTGTGTCAAAGTACATACAAATAATTTTATAATCAGATGACTAGACCAGTGTCAGTCCAGCAGATTTGGTTAATTTACTAAAATTTACTTTTTTACTTTTCGAAGTATCTGCTGCTACAACAACGTAACGGCAGACAGCTCAATGAGATTTGGCAAATGCTATGATATGTCGTAACACTAGCTACATCCCTGTGAGTTGTCTGCTGTTACAACTGGTCGTAAATAAATGCTGTATTTTAAAAAAATAATAATAAATAATAACCCCTTTTCCGACCACGTCGGCCTATGGGGCAAGTGAAGTAGCGTTCATTGACCACTAAGGAACATGGGGATTGTGTGGTTAGCACAATGCCCCGGGAGCTTTGCCAGTAGCGCGGCTCGAACCCGTGACTCTGGTTCTTGCCTCGGTTCGACAGTCCAGCGCGCTACCACTTAGACCACCGCACCCCTGTATTTTAATTATGATAATACTAATACTTTAAAACTAAACAATAGTTCTCATAATCAAATTTCATGACTACTATGGAAGCTGATTAATGAATTTTAAAGGTAAAAAGAAACTTGATTGGAGTATACTTAATGACAAACATTTTTTAAATTTAAATAATCGCCCTATGAAATGAGCTTCGACAGACAAAGTGATAGTAGCACGCGTTTGATGGTAAAATAGTGACGGTAGTGGGATTGAGTTTGTTTGTTTGTTTGTTAAACCAATCACAATGAATGCACTAGTGACTGTAATTTTCGTTCTTTTAATCCTGAAAAGCAGATACGTTTATTAAATCTTAGGGGTCTACCGATATGCATTTTATTCTGTAAAAAAATTTCATATGACTTCTGTTTACAAGTTCCAGATCATGATCTACATAGACATAATGACATATGAACATGACTCACAACAAAACGAACTGTCCTTTTTAAAAATGTTTATAAAAATATAAATAAATCCTTATCAACCTTCGGCTTTGACTTACAATTGTTAATTTTAACCAATAGTTAAATAAATTTTGCACACGGCCAACGTTTATGAATGAAACAACGAGAACAAAGCAATACTAATACGCCAATAGTAATAGTCGTAGAGTCAAAATGAAGTTGAAGGATGAATGGAATGGTTTCCAGTGACAACTCTGCACACGGTACATTTTATTATTCCACACGAAACAAATTATTTTACATTCTTGCAATTGTGCGCGAATCGTTTCTTGATGATTTTCATTTACGGCTTTACTTTACGGTATGCTAAATTTTAATACTCTGCATCGGCATCACTTACACAAGTATAGTATAGTATAGTATAAGTATAGCAGAATCGGCTGACATATTTATAATCGGTAGACCAATATTAAATTTCAATCTATTTAAATAATTTATTTAAATTAATTTAGATTTTAGAATTAGTACACACAAATAAGCCCAGATTTATTAATGTCGTATTATAATATAAATGCGTATACAATATAAAGAAGAGTTTGTTAAGATATTGCAACTTAATTCTTTCCAAGTGGCTACTGCAAAGAGTGGCGTTTGTCTTAACGCTAGCAACATCCCGTCGGATCGTCTGCTGCTACGACAAACTTGTCGCAATGCTAGCAACACCCCGACGAATTGTCTGCTGTTACGACATGTCATAGCACTAGTTTCCTGACTAGAGCTACGACATGTCGTAACGCTAGCATCATCCGGCCGGGTCGTCTGCTGCTAGAACCAAATTGTCGTAGCGCTAGCCACATCCTTTTAAAAAGGACAGTTCGTTTTGTTGTGAGTCATATTCATATGTCTTTCATGTTTATCCCCATTTGTCTTAATGTTTATCATCATGATCTAAAACTTGTAAACGTAAACATCAGTATCAGTGACTATCAGTATAATTATAAGTATCAGAAACTTTGTTTTGGCAAAAATGAATATCGGTAGACCCCTAAGATTTAATCAAAATCAAAGTATTTGCTTTTCAGATTAATAACAAAAATTATTAGTATACTCATTGTGATTTTTAAAAAAATAATAATAATAATAAATGAAATATTTTAATAAAACCAAAAAAATACGGCAGCGGGATTCGATCCCGCTATCAATGGTGTCATATCATTTTCAAACTAACCCGACTATCACTTCGTCTAGCGAAGCTGTTGTTTGGGTACAATTTTGTTTAATTTATAAGTGTTTTTCATTTAATGGATCAGTCTAGATTTTTTTTTAACCTTTGAAATTCATTAATAAGCTTACATAGTAATCATAATATTTTATTATGAGAACTATAGTTTAGTATTAATAATTAAAGTATTAGTATTAGCCTTATTAGCATAATTAATAATTGAAATGCAGCAAATTCTTTACGACATTAATCATTATGTCGTAACAGCAGACGATCCGGGGGGATGTTGCTGGCATTGCTGGCGTTACGACATGTCGTAGCACCAGCAACATCCCGCCGGGTTGTCTGCCGTTTCTTTGACTTTGTGACGTTTGTCGTAGCAGCAGACTTTGTTACTTTGTTACTGTTCAAACTTTGTTTTTTAAAACCGTTCAAGATTCAAAGTCAATTTTTAGTAATTTTTACCGTTCATTACTAACATTATAGAATTGATTACCAATTGAATATTAAAGAAATTAATTTATACCTTCGAACAGGAATGGATATCGTTTATAGACATAATTGTCATAAGTCATAATATTAATAACTTTGAATTTGAATATCTACAACTTAGACTATGCCTAAGTTTAGCACTAGACTAGTTACGATTTGTTAATAGTTTGTACATTTCCGGTATTTTCTTATTTTATGAAAATAAAAAGCTGAACTAAGGAGGTTTTTATTTTTTACGATATTAATGCTATTTTAAGGGCAATTTAAATATTACACCTATCACCAGTGTACAAATAGCCTTAAATAAACTAAAATTAAATATATTGTCAATTATTGTCCGTTGGCCACTTGCATGGGCGTCACTAGGAATTTTTCCAGGGAGGGGTACGGGTAATCAGGATTTTTAATTTAACCGACAATCCTATACATATCATACAGGCAATAAAAACAGTTTTAATTTTAAATTAAATTGAAGTTAAGTATAACATAGGGGTAGAAAAATGTATTAGAAATTAATAAAACTCACAAATGAGTGCTTTAATAGCTAAAATATAATAATCAATATTCATAATTTGTGACGCTACTAATTATGAATATTTGGGTACTGTACCATGCGGCCGACCTCGGTGTAAGACATGTCCTTTTGTTTTGCAAGCTGAACAGATAAACTTCCCTAAGGGGCTATTTATGATTAAGGATGGTTTCACCTGCGCTAGCCGCAACGTTGTCTACACCATTGTGTGTAAGCGCTGTCCTTTGAAATACATAGGAGAGACGGGACGATCTTTGTCGTGCCGAATGTCTGAACACATTAGGGCGATTACACAAGATAAACAGTGCCCCGTCTCCCGTCACTTCAATGGACGCGACCATATGGGTGTCAAGGACCTGGCAGTCACTGCTATTGTCTCGTGCACAAACACACCCACGAGAGTCCAGATTGAAAACAGATTAATAGACAGTCACGGTACAATTGCACCACATGGGATGAATATGGTCTTTTCTTTGTCCACCTAGGCGCTTGCCCCGCCCCCTCTCTGCTTTCCTATATATAATCGCTCTGTCATCTCTCAGTTTCACTTTTTCTTTGGATACTTCGGATTCCACCGCAGCTAAGTTCCTTCATTTTTATTTTCGTTTTTTCTGTGTCTTGTATGTTCGTTGATAAAGGCTCTTTGCCGAAACGTTCGCTGTTTTGATACGTCCGGTCAGGCTAACCCATACCTTGTTTACGTCTTTCCCATAATTTTAGAAAGCAGCGCACCAAATAACTGCACCAGAAATAACTGTTTTCGAACAACCGCATAAAATTGTTAAATTTGGAAATAAATAAATAAATTATTCTTCATTGTGATGTAGACTACATTTAAAAAAAAAAAATTAGATTGCAGCTAAAATAGAGATATATTTATTTTTAAAACTTTTTTTTTTTGACGTGTTATAACCTAGTGCATTTAATCAATTATAAACGTAAGATCTCACGGGAAAAATAAATTTTGTTCTGAAATAATATATATCTACGTGTAGTAACTGCATAATTAAACGAGATAGAGAGCGTTATCAGAATTTGTTGTTGTTGTTTTTTTTTTTTTGTTTTGTTTTTTTTTGACAATAGTGTTATCGCGGGATTCCAAAATGCTGTCATTAGAATATTTTGGGTCGTCTGCAGCATCTGATTTATCATTGGCATTGAGCAAAATAGTAATTTGAGGAGTTCCAGTTGGTATTTGTCATCAAACCATGCAGCATGCACAAAATATAAACATTTCAACGAAGATCAACTTAGCCACATGCAAAGCACATGACACAAAGGCTCTCATGAAGATGCAAGCAATTTTGTTGCATTATTGAAAGCCAAAGCAGTTTCCATAGATGAGCATTTGGACTCATCTAGAAGACAAATTCAAGAAAATCGCAGCAAACTGGGTCCCATCATTTCTACAATCCTATTTTGCGACAGGCATGATTTGGCACTTCATGGAAAATAATCAAATTCTGGTAATTTTTATGACCTGTGCCTGTAGGAGTTTTGTGTTGAATCTGGAGATGAAGTTCTTGGTAATCATTTATCAATTGGTATTTGTATGCCAAGTATATCTCGGCAACTACGTAATAATCGAAATTTGTGAATCTCTCTTGCGTGGACACATTGTTCGTGAAGGAAATAATTCAGTTGCATTTTCTATACTTGTCAATGACATTTCAGGCATTGAGCAGATGTCGCTTGGTGTTAGATTTGTCAAAGAACAAAATGAGAAAATGATGGTTACAGAAGAATTCATAGTATATATTCTAATTGTCGATAGAACAACTGAAGGTTAGGTCAACACCAACATTACAAATTCATTAGAACTAGCCGACCCGCGTCGTAGCATACGCCGCAAATGATTTAGCGACGGGTGAAGACTTCCTGAAAAACGACTGTGAGTGAATGAAAAGAAGGAACTCAGGAGAAAGCAACATACAATAGTCCATGACTGAAAAAATGTTTTGGAAGATACAGACATATCTTTTTGAACGTTTGGCCCTGTTAGCAAACCAAACCAGCGAAATCAACGAGAACAATGGAAAGGCAACATGGCTCAGACGACTATAGGAGATACCAAAGAAAAAGAAACAAATAAATTCAAAATATTTCATTCATGGGAAAGAACTGACCCAAACTAATGATGCAAAATACTCAGGAGTCATAATAAATGAGAAACTATAATGGAATCCCCATGTCAATGAAGTTGTTAAAAAATCAAACAAAACTTTTACAAATGTAATAAAGATATAAAACTACAATGCTACCTCACCCTGGCGAGACCTATAATAGAATATGCATCTTCTGTATGGGACCATTCCACCAAAGAAAATATTGATAAACTATTTTTAAAAATTAAAAAGAGCTGCCAGATTCATTACTGGAGAATATTCAAAACTCACGAGAGTGACACCATTAGTTACATCATTAAACCTTAAAACACTAGAGGATAGAAGAACCAAGAGTAAATTAGTAATTATACATAAATAAATTAAATACAATTTAGAAATACAACACAAAGATAACTCAATACAACCCTCAGATAGACATAAGAATAAAAACACCTTTCTTATCCCTTATGCAAGGACAAACACATACAAGTTTTCTTTCTTCCCGTCCGTTATTCGGGCGTTGAATGGGTTGCCTGAAGAAACCAGGAAAGCCAACACCTTATCATCATTTAAAACTCTAATAAGAATACAGGATAAACGCAAACCATAGATATACGTAAGATGCAATAATTTTCTGTACAGAAGGAACGTCTGTAATATATAAGATAAGCGACTGAGAACACAGGAGCGATGAGGTACACATTGCTGCGGGTACACACATTTGCGCATGCGTGGAGAGTGAGGGAGGGCGCCTAAAGTATTAATTTTATGAAAGTAACTGCTGAGAAGAGTATGTGACTACTTTACTATCATTGACCACAACGGAGAGCACGAAGATATTATGCCAATGTCGAGAAACAAAGCTTTAAGCCATTTTGCGAAGTCATGTTCGAAAAGAAAGTGGGGAAATGAACGGGCACAAAGCCAAACATTTTTAAAAATTAAAAAATTAATATCTTAGCTGGGGCTTGAACCTTCGACCTTCCGCGTGTTAGGCGAAGGTAATAACCACAACACTACGAAATACATGATATTGTGAAAGAACAAAGTAATTGACCTCAATTGAACGCATTGTTGGTCTCGATGACCCCCTACCCTCTGCACTACCTTTTCTTGCCAGCTGATTGGTTGGCGTGGTTAACCAGCTTGGTGTCCGACATGGTTGAACCTTGAGGAGAATTATATATATAGATAGATTTTGTCAATGTTACGGGGAATGTTCTACAATTGCAGGTAATGAAGGAGGAGTCCAAGAAATATTTTTTTTTAAAAATACCCAAAACCAGCATTTGTAGTTGTACATTGCAGTTCACATAAACTAAATCTTGTCGTGAACGATTTAAATAATGTGAATGCTATATGAAGCACAATAGAAACAATTAATTCAATTATAGTGTTTATGCGAGAAAGTAATCAGCAAAGAAAACAAAGTCGAAATGTTCTTTTCCTGAGTGAAAATAGATGGACACATAAATATAAAATCTTGCGTATTTTTGCAGGAAATGTGATAAAATTTATTTATAACAATCAGTAACTTAATCAGTTATACTTGCAGATATACTTCTTCTTTATGTTTGATATGTGTACACAGCCTTCAATGTAATAAACTTGCATGTAATTTAGTTCTGTTTTATGGTAACAAATGTATGCCTTTTTTAAAATGTAGGGGGCGAATTCCCCCTTGACCCACTTGCGTACGCCTTCCTCACAGAGAATCCAATGGAATACTTAAATGATGTCTTGGCATTTGATAATATTTTATGTGAAGACATTATCCTTCTATTCCTTCCAGTCCAATAACTAGAGAGCTAATTTTGGCGGTCAAAGCGGGTGTTTAGTCCTGCTATAAAGAAAAGATTTGAGAAGAATGTTGTAGGTGAGGTTACTCAGACGGTTACTGTAGAAATCTCATGTAATACTATTGCAGTTACAGAATTTGGAAAACAGATCTAATTTTTGTCCACCAGCTAATCCCCTGGACTTAGAAATGTATCCTTCAAGATAGAGTATTTGGATTCAAAGTATCTCAATCAGTGCTTCTCAAAGTGGTGGTCCGTGGACCGGTGCCATCCGTTGGCCATCCACCGTCTGTCCTCAGAAGTTATCAAGAAAGGACCCAAAAAATGAAATTATAATTCTCCATTTGCAAACTTTAGTACTAAGCCTATAGAATATGTCAACTTTTCGGAACATTTTCAAAAAATTAATAGAATAAATTACACTCTGCTAGCACGTCAGTGCAGGGGAAATATTTCACCGGTCCCTGGTGCAACTGAAAAATTCCTGCCGGTCTGGCATACTAAAAAGTTTGAGACGCACTGTCTTATTGATATTGTCTAGCAAGGACTATTTTAATTTTATCTCACGGGTAACAAAAAATGAATTATTGAATTAGAGCCCACTTTATTTATTAAAGTTTAGTTATTTAAGCTCGAAGATGCACTGCCTATTGCAATAACATTATTTTGAATATTCCCTACAGTTGCGAGAAAAGCTTATCTAAAATTCAGTTAATGAAAAATTAATTGCGATCGATGATGATTAAACTGAGATTTAACCTTTATATATTGTTATTTTGACTTTTGAGCATGGCAATTGGTATCGCTTAAAAAATTTATATATCAAAGTTTGTGCATGAAGAAACGCAGGAAACTTAAATTTTATGCAAGAAATGAAAGATTTTCTGCATACATCTATTTCTAATCTATTTAATATATAACAAATGTATAGTGCCCTTATTGTTTCTTTCTAATAAAAATTATCTTTTCCTTATATGATCAACATATTTTTCCGGGAAAGTGAGGCGGCACACCTGTCTTCTGCCCGGGTGGCACATACCCACGTTACATCGCTACTCATAGCTCTTTGTTCTACAGCCTTTTTCAATCCTGTGCTCCTCTTCTAGTTTTACGATCTCCTTCTGGGCCGTCCATAAAGTACGTCACGCTATTTTTGACCCTCCCCTCCCCCTTGTCACAAAGTGCCACAAATCTCGGGNCGGGACCCCCCCCCCCCTAAAGTAAGTCACACTTTCAATAAAAAAAATTAAGTAACCACTAATTAAAATTTAATCGAAAACATAAAACACACTTCACTATTAAACTACCTTAAAATATATTTTTTAAAAGAACTATCATATTATTAAATGTCTTTAATAGTAGAATAACTAATTGTCAACAGTTGTCACGTTATTATTTGAAACAGTAAGGGGCCGTCCATAAATGACGTCACGCACCTAGGGGGGGGAGGGGGGTCTCACTTTTGTGGCGATGCGTGACGTGGGGGAGAGAGGGGGTTGAAGAAATGTGACGTCACGTCGAAAGGGTAACTTTAAATAAAACTTCCACTGAAATATTGGGTCACTTAAAATTTATTTAATGACTTTTTTTAAAAAAATTCACTGCTTCTCAAAGTGCCGGTCGATAGGCCATTAGACGTCAGTTGGCGTTAGTTATCAAGACATGAAAATTAAATATAATTCTAAAGTTTGAGAACCCACAAGAGAACATAAAAAATTGTTACCCTGCGTCGTTTGATGTTGACATAAAAGCGTTTGTGGTTCACTCGCGGCAGGAGTCTGCGACCTTTTGTTTTTGTCGGTTATCCCCTCACCTCCCCTCCGAAACTGCAACTGGTGAGTTTTACAAACAGGACAAGTGTCTAAAAAAAAAGATCTGAATAGGATTATATGTAGATATTTTAAGTCAAAACGACACGAAATATCCATTTGAGGTTGGTTGGGGGGAGGGGAATCTATTTGATACAATTATAAACGTTTTAAGTTTGATATAATTTTTCGATTGGTTTTTGGTCAAACGCCTCTGGCCATTCTAAATAGAATGATAAATGTGTCCAGTTAAAATTAGTCAAAAGTATTCATTAACTTTATTGAATGCATCAAATTCTCGACATCGCAATTCGAGAGGAGCACAAAACAACTTTCTTCTGAACTCAGTTTTTAAGGCATTAATTTTAAATAATACAGAAATGATACTTGATACAGTCAAGTCATGTTGATTAAGATTATTTTCACTTGTGTCATTATAAATGAAAGTAGTTTGGATTTATGTGTTTTCGTATAGTACGTAAATAAGAAATCTACATAGATGACAAATTTAACAAATGCATTTTCTGGAAGGAACCGATTCAATAGTGGGCATATGTTCCAAGCGTGAACGTACACATGACGTATTTGAACATATTTAGTGGAGTGTAGTGGATATTATATGTCCCAAATGAGTCTGCATTACCCCCAAAGATTCCCTTTTGAACCCAGATGAGGTAATTTACCCCTTTTCGCCGACTTCTTTCTTACAGGATGCCCTCTCAGTCAATTGAGGGATTTTTTCAAAAAATACATTTTAAAAATATTATTATTACATAATTTTTTTAATAAACAAAGAAGTTAACAGTAATGATTAATAGTCAATGTTTAATTTGTATGCATTAAAATAAAATATAATCTAAGGATGTTAATACATTTCGTTCTTTTGAAGGCCGCTTAAACGGTGTGAAAAAAAAAACGGACCGGATACCTAAATATTAAAATTATAAAAGTTTATGTTAACATTACTGTTAACCCAAAAGTAGCAGATTCTAGCAAATTTTCTATGCCCACAATGATTCTGCATTACCCCAAGAGTTCCCTTTTTACCCCAAATGAGATAATTTATCGCTGTTAACCGATCACTTGGTTTAACAGACCGATAGCAGTAGCCATGTATTTTTCATTAGTTTATAAATTCCACAAGAAAATGCAACTATTTAAATTTAAACACGCCTCGTCTATTGGTGACATTATATTTACAACTGTTGTGTGACGTACGTGAAATCCTGAAGAAAAAAGAAGTGGAAAAAAAAACAAAAACTTGTGAGCTTCGGAGTAAAACGTTATGATACTTGTCAAGGTATAAGAATCACTGCGTTTTGAAGTTGTATTTTTGCCTGGTCACAAGCTCATGTTTTGAGCTTTGAACGAGTTTCACGGGGGAGCGGTGTTCAGTCCATGCAAGGTCTGTCCAGGCCCACGGTATATAACTCGGGTGTTTCTCGGCTGTAGGGGACACAGGAGAGATAGGTTACGGAGACCAGTGGGGTAGTGACAAGTCACCGGGTGTCAGAACACGAGAATACCCCAGCTGTTAGAGTTGCCATGTTAGTCTGTAGGACTGTACGGCGGGCTAGATTATAACTAAGAGACACGGAGATATGTGATAGTACTGATAGTGAGAAGACCAGAAGTTGTACATAGTTGACAAGTGTCTATGAATATAATAAAGATTGCTGTTGAGAAAAGGACTTGAGTTGAATTATTGTACAGCAGTTGTTGGTGTGTGAACCTCGGGACTGAACCCTAGACAACGTTACCCGACATGGGGGCCTGTCATACACACCAGCATACTAGTGTTGTTCATCACAGTGCAAGGATACATACCATATCCATCATTGCAAGCCACCTAAGAACCTGATATCGAGAGCCAGATCGCCGCTGAACACTCTAAGGTGTCGGATACACACCGTATCCGTCTTCAAAGTCACCAAATAGCCGGACATCGAGAGCCAGACCATCGCTGGACAGTGCAAGGTGTGGGATACACACCGTATCCGCCGTGCAAGTCGCCAAAGAGCCTGACATCAAGAGCCAGATCATCGCTGAACAGTGCAAGGTGTTGGATACACACCGTATCCGTCTTGCAAGTCGCCTCGAGAGCCAGATCATCGTTGCACAGTGCAAGGTGTCGGATACACACCGTATCCGCCGTGCAAGACGCCAGATATTCCGTCAGTGAGAGCCGGATCATCGCAAGAGCTTGGGGCAAAAGCAGAGACGGCTACCAAGAACAACGAACCAGATAGCAGTAGAGTGCGGACGGAGAGAGCCGCAAAGCCAGTGCCAAGAGGGCTGAACATTGCCAGCACTTACGAGACCAGAAAACCCCAGGAGATGCAAGAGCAGACCAGAACCAAAAAGAACTGTGCCTATTTCGAGTGCCCAGTAAAGACTATTTGAGATCTACTGATACCAGATGGACTTTGTGAAGTCAACAATTTATTTTTCTATATGGATAATTATTTGCAGGTGTTTTCTTAAAACTGTAAGTAACAAAATTAACTAAGTAGGAACGTATCGTAACATATTATAAAGCATTGTTATATTGAATATAGGAACATTTTTCTTTTTGTGAAGCTAGACTTTACATTAAAAAAATGGAAACTAGAGGGGAAAAAAGGAAGAGATGAATACAATAATGGCTGAGTTTAGAGAGATGGGGGTAAAACACTTACAGTTAGAGGGAGAAGAGCTAAATACGTTTGTATTAGAGCAGTGGAAAAGACTGATAGAAGAGGAACGTGAAGAAAAACAGAGAGAATATGAAGAAAAACAGAGAGAGTATGAAGAGAGAAAATTAAGGGAACAGAGGGAACATGAATTAAAATTGGCAGAAATTAAGGCGAGGGTAACGGAACAGGACATTACAGGTCAGTCGAGAGACAATCGACAAATATTGAAACAATTTCAAAAATATGATGGGTCCCAAGACCTGGACGAATATGTAACAACGTTCGAACATGTAGTGACGCAGGCAAAAGTGCCAAAAAGTGAATGGAGTATAGAACTCCAAGTAAGACTTACCGGGGAGTTGCAAACGTTCCTAATGACAGAATACTTTAAGACAAAATTACAAGATTATGAGACCGTCAAGCGACTACTGTTACACCATGCAGGATATAATGGTGAGAAATATAGGGAAGATTGGAACAAGTTAGTCCCTGAAAATGACAATTTTAGAGCCTTTCACTCAAAATTAGTTAGAACGCTAGACAATTGGGTGGCAAGTGCAACGACGGAGAGAACTTTTGAGGGACTGAGAGATTTGTTTTGTAGGAATAAACTATTATTAAATTTGAAGGGAGAGGCCGTCAAATGCATATTAATAAATAATTAGATTGTGCCGGGGCGCCGTAGCGCCTGCGGCGCCGCCTTTTTTTGGGCGCCTACAGCGCCAACCTTTTTTTTAAAGACCAACTAACTTGTCCTTTTTTGATAAATACGAATTATTAAACTTTATGAAATGTACGCAAAGTATTTAATAATAATAATAGGGGTTGTATTTTGCGCACCGATGCACACCAAGCAATGACGTCATCATATTAAATATTTTTACAGCGCTCATCAACACACAGATTTTTCAACTAAACTAACTGCTGTAGACTGTCGTACATCGCTGCTCAGCGTTACAGATCAGGTGACTTGGACTATTATATTATTTATGCCCCCACATGCGAAGAGGTACTGACGCAAATAGACCACATTAAATCGTCAGGGGAAAATCACCTAACCAGAAAAGATAGTATACTGCCACTGGTAGGGGGTGTGTCGGAGCATAAGGGAGAATATAGAGCAAAGGCTAGGAGTCGTTCCATTGAGGGCCGAGTAATGGGGCCGTGCTTTAAATGTGGGAAGAGGGGTCACTTAATGGCCAATTGTCATCAGAAAAATGAGAATCGCTATCCAGACTTTAGGCAGAAAAGGGGATATGGAAGTAATTATCAAAGGAATAATTACAGCCACGAATGGTGACTAAACCGAGAAGAGGGACAGGCTCCAGAAACACAATGGGTTGGAAGTATGGAAGACCTCTTTAACAAATCGATGGGTAAATTAAAGGTTGAAAAGTGACTGTTGCTAGGGAAAGAAGCCTCTTTACTTAGGGACACGGGGTGTTCAATTGTAGGGTGTAAGAAGAGCTTAGTACCTAGACAGAACTATACCGACCAAACGTTTACGGTAAAAATGATTGATGGTACAATAAAAACGTTCAAAACTGCCATAGTAGAAATAAAAACACCTTATCTCCGTTGGAAATTTTTGGCAGCGCTTTTTGATAACCCCGTGACAGACGTGATTTTAGGAAACGTGAGAGCAGAAGATGACATAGTATGCCATCACGGTAATGTTGTTACCAGGGCCCAAAGGAAACGGGATAAAGGGGGGATAAACAAAATGAAGACTCCGATTACAACAATACATAAAATATTAGAACACGTTAATTTAGCTGAGGAGCAGGCCAAAGATAAGGGGCTATCTAAACTATGGAAAAAAGCTAATAGTCAGACGGTTGAAATCACTAAGCAAGGGATAGTAACGTTTGAAGTAAATAATAACATACTTTACAGAAAGTTTACGTATACTATAGATAACCGAGTAGAAAGAAAAGTCGTGATCCCAAAACCATACCAACGATTAGTCTTAGAAACAGCGCATACAACAGCATTGGCTGGACACATGTCGGTCTGAAGAACTAAATATAGAGTTTTTTCACAATATTTCTGGCCACAGATGAGCAGAGATATCAAAGAATTCATTAAGTCATGTCCTATTTGCCAAAAAAGCACGTACACCAGGGAGCATAAAACCCATAGAATTGGGTCAAATGGAAGTAATTGGAACACCCTTTCAGAAAGTGGCAGTTGACATTATAGGGCCATTACAACTAAGTGACAATAAGAATAGATATATTCTTACACTGGTAGATATGGCTACGCGTTGGCCTGAGGCTATTCCTTTAAAAAATATAACAAC
>MUZC01003544.1:297230-308071 GCA_002072015.1 Radix auricularia | reverse complement strand
GATAAAACCATTTATGACTATATAATTGACCTTAAAAACAGAATAAAGTCAGGCATAATGAAAACACAAACAATCGCAAAAGAAAGGACGAATGCATATAAAAAATATTATGACCAAAAGACGATAGTTAAAGATATCCAAGTGGGTGACAAAGTTCTGGTGTTGAAACCGAAAAAAGGAAATAAACTCGCTCTGTATTCAGAAGGTCCATTCACCGTCACGAAAAAATTATCGAAATTTAATGTAGAAATTCAGAAGGGACGTCATCGTAAAGTTTATCACCTTAATAGAATTTCAAAGTTTGTAGAAACTAACCGTGATAACACAGAGTCGGAAATACCGTTAGCAAACAAAAGTAAACATAACATGAATGGTGCGAGCGCCACAGTGATAACCGAAGAGGAAACAAAACCTATAAATAGTGAGGACGTGGAGAACATTCCGGTGATTAATATTAAAGATAAGTCAGGCATCAATATTAGTAACGAAGTTACCGAAATGCAGAAAAACAAATTGACGAGTTGATGCAAGAATATAAACAAATTATTTCAGATATTCCCGGCAAAGCATCGGCGGGTAGGCATAAAATAGAGTTATTAGATCATAAACCTATTACCGTAAGGCCGTATCCAATACCTGTCCATATGGTACAAAACCTAAAAGAGGAAATAGAGATGATGTTGGGACTGGGAATAATAGAAGAATCACGGTCTCCGTATTGCTCCCCTTTAGTACTAATTAAAAAGAAAGATGGGTAGATTAGGACGTGCGTAGATTATCGGAAGTTGAACTCAATAACAAAAAAAAGTAGCAGAGGTGATACCAAATCAAGATAAACTCCTGGAGCACATGAATAAAGCAAATATTTTACGAAATTAGACTTGACCAAGGGGTACTGGCAAATACCCCTTGAAGAGGAAAGCAAAGAATACACAGCTTTCCAAGGCCCTGAGGGGTTGTACCATTTCAATTTCATGCCTTTTGGGTTGGCGACCGCTCTAGCGACGTTTAATAGAATAGTCAGTAAGTTATTCCAAAGAATAAAACAGGTAGCTACTTACTTTGACGATATCTGTATATACACAGACGATTGGGAAAAACATATAATAATTATTAGAGAGGTTTTAGAAATCCTTAAAAAGACTGGGTTTACAATCAAACCATCTAAGATGGAGATAGGGAAGGAATCTATCGAATTTCTGGGACATAGAATTGGGGCAGGTCTCTTAAAACCGGACCTGATCAATATAAATAAATTGTTGAAAATAGAACGTCCCAAAAATAAGAGACAAGTAAGAGGACTAGTTGGCCTTATCTCTTACTATAATAAATTTATACCGAATTTTTCAACTTTAACAGCACCATTGACAGACCTAACAAAGAAAGGTAGACCGAATAATATATGTTGGACTGACAAATGCCAACAAGCATTGGAGGCAATCCAAAACCATTTAACAAATAACCCTATTTTGATTCTCCCCAACATTGAGGATAAGTTCATAATTCGCACCGATGCGTCAATGGCGGGATTAGGGGCGTGTTTGTTGCAAAAGAGAGACAACATACTCCATCCAGTTAAATATATCATTCGTAAATTAATGGATAGGGAGACGAGATATTCAACAATTGAGAGGGAATGCTTGGACATAGTATGGGGAATTCAGAAATTATCATACTATTTAATGGGTGCAAAATTCACGCTCCAGTGTGATCACCAAGCGTTAAAATACCTAAATACGACTAAATTTGAAAATTCACGGGTTGCGAGATGGGCTCTGATTTTACAAGAGTACAATTTTGACATTGACTACATTAAAGGGGAAGATAACATTATTGCAGACTTTTTATCTCGGCAATGAGTTGTGATCACTGAATAGGCAAAATTCGGTCGAGTTACGGCGACCAGGAGATAAAGGTAGACACAGGACATGGTTATGACCTCCAATTCAGGGCAGGTCAAACACGGGTTCAGTGGACTTGGACAGCGAGACTGAGTCAAAAGACCTTGACTGAAAAAAAGGACAGGGTTACGTTTCAGTCGGGTTACGAAGAGCGAAAGAGATAGAAATGTCGTGTCAGTCCTTGAGAACTCATGATAGATTAATAATGTTGATAGTTCCATGAGATTATGAGGTGTTAAAATATTGTGTATGAAGAGTTTTTAAAATTTTGTTGCGGATCATTATGAGGATATGATGATGGTTATGTTATAAAGATAATTATGGGTATGGATAGATAAGTTGTTATCTCCATAGGCCGTATGTATTGATAGATGCACATGATTGCGATATAAGTGATTGTAATGGGTTAAATACAATCATGCTGAAATATTACAGTTTGGATAAGTGGTTATCCCTGTAAGATTACCTCATGCTGGAGGCAATCCTGGAATAAATATCGTAAGAATTTATACGAGGAACCAGTAGAGTCAGTTAAAGCAACCTGTGTAACCTGTTAACATAGTAATTTGAATATTCATGTTGTAGATATGTTATGATTTTGATTATGTACTCAATGAAAATGTGGGTTATGCCAATAATGAGGAGCATGAACTAGTATTTAGCCAGACCTGTATGGCAGGGGAGATAAGTTGTACTGAGATATAATTTACTACGTCCTGTGCAACAGGAGTGATGGGCAGTTTTTGGTAATACAATTAACCAAGTTCCTGGTGGCAGGAATGGTGGGCTGCATTTATATAGGACTGTGGCTATAGTGAGATGAGAGATCTCAATAGCTCAGGTCCCGGTAAAGAAATTATTATTAGAGCAGGCATTGCTCTTTAAAAGGTCCCATGAGGTGGACAAGTACTAGCATTTTTTTTTTTGCTTTGCCTGATTGGTAATTTTGTAATTTGTAAAAATATGTTGTTCTTGGGTTATTTTTTCCTGAGATCTTGTATATATATAATTATTTTTTTTCTTGAGATCTTGTATAGATATAAATTTTTTCACCTGAGATCGGGTGTATATATAGATAAGTATATTGTATGTGTATATTGATATAAAATTTGATTATTGCTTGTGTCTAACAATGTAAGACTTCGCATGTGTAAATTTGGTTTGTTATTGCTGCTAAAATGAATTATTTATTTTTTTAGACTATGTAACTATGTAATTCGATTAGAGGACTGCTTCCGTTCGCTAAAGCGACAGTAGTATGTTTCCATGATGTAATAGATTAAGGGATTATGAATATGATGTATGTTTATGATATTATTTCATGTATTAAGGCCATTTATTTTCATGATGTGTTATGAAGGTTTAGTGATTCCATACCCTGACTTGTTGATTGTGAGATTCTACTAGCAAGTAGAATCTAACGGAAGAGGGGGATATGTCAAGGTATGAGAATCACTGCGTTTTGAAGTTGTATTTTTGCCTGGTCACAAGCTCATGTTTTGAGCTTTGAACGAGTTTCACGGGGAAGCGGTGTTCAGTCCATGCAAGGTCTGTCCAGGCCCACGGTATATAACTCGGGTGTGTCTCGGCTGTAGGGGACACAGGAGAGATAGGTTAAGGAGACCAGTGGGGTAGTGACAAGTCACCGGGTGTCAGAACACGAGAATACCCCAGCTGTTAGAGTTGCCATGTTAGTCTGTAGGACTGTACGGTGGGCTAGATTATAACTAAGAGACACGGAGATATGTGATAGTGAGAAGACCAGAAGTTGTACATAGTTGACAAGTGTCTATGAATATAATAAAGATTGCTGTTGAGAAAAGGACTTGAGTTGAATTATTGTACAGCAGTTGTTGGTGTGTGAGCCTCGGGACTGAACCCTAGACAACGTTACCCGACAATACTATTGGATATTTTAATAATGTCATAGTATTTTTTCAGTCCTCAACTTTCAAGAATTACTGTTTTTTGCAACGCACAAGATGAAACCATACATTCCTGCACAAATGTGGGGTTCGTACAGTAATGGCCATTTTCCTCTTCAAGCGCATACCTAATAATTTTTAGAAAACATGAGATGTTATATCAATGTGATAATTTTAGATCAAATGCCTTTGATGTGCCTATACTTAGCAGGAAAACTGTCATTGGAAGATCGAAATCAATTTGAAGAATTGTCTTGGTCTATCAACAATGCAATGATACTTGTAATATCAATAGTTACATTCGCGAGCTTAATCGCGAAGGTTATCACATCAAATGGTTTTTCACACTACCGCTGCATTGTTCGTTAGCTGTCTTGCTATGCCATGGCAACTAAAACAATATAAAACAAGCCAAATTCATACTTAATCTTATAGGGCTGTAAGCTGTGTAGGGGCTCATTTTGCTATCAAATCAGTACAGAGAAAATCATGTCAAAACGGGAAAAGAATGCAATGATACCTGGTGAAATGGAAAATTTCTTGCCGGTCGTCTGATACGAAGAAGTTTGAGAATCACTGGCATACAATTTATTTAAAGTCTTTCACATAGCGTCACGCGTGTTACAATATTACAATGTAGACCTACACAAAATAAATAATTAAAAGACAAAAAAATTGATTAGAAGCATACTTATTTTCAAATAGAAAANGTTGGGGGGGGGGGGGGGGTCAAAGTTTTGTGACGTACTTTTGGAGGGGGCGTCTACGATTTTGTGACGACGCGTGACGTAGGGGGGAGGGGGTAAAAAATCGGCCAAAATCGCGTGACGTCATTTATGGACGGCCCCTAACTCAATCAATTGAATTTGAAAAAAAAATGCAAATATTAGACTTGAAAATTATATAATAAACATCATTTATCTGCTACCTTTTCATTTACATTGGGTGAAACCAACTTTTAGATAATCTTCCAATTATGCATTCTATTGTCACAGGATAAGAAGTAGATTAGCGAAACTTGACCTCAACCAGACTGCTCAAAAGTACATGGTCATAACACATCATACTACTTCGTACACTGCGAAATACCCTATCATTACAATTACAATTATCGATCTATCATTATATAGGTAATATATTGGGCACACTGACACATAATTAATCAATAGTTTTTAATTTTATATTATTACTATGTTTTCTTCATAACACTCTCGTAAAAACCAATGAGCCTTTTGGTCTCAGGCTTTCATGACTGTAGGGTTGTTAAAGCGGGCAGTAAGGGGTATTTATCCATGTATTAACCCTCTATTAAAAACTAATTTATAATTTAGATTTCCTTTTAGCCTTTTCCAATAAGTGATCATGTCATTAACTGGTATTTATCATATATTTTAAAGAAACTTAATATAAATCGTTTTAAGTTCATTATAATAATGATTATATAATTATACAAATATTACATCTGAATCCTAAATATTTTGTATTATAATTATAATACAAATTCCAAATTTCTTGATCAGTGATATAATTATGCAGCAGACAACAAATAAATAATACCACTTTCGGTAAGGCTACACATAAAACAAGGCTTTGCATAATTTCGGAACTGCTCATTTTCAATATAATCCGTGATTATAGCAAATATGCACAATTCCATATAGATCTATAGCTAGCCGCGGTTAAGAAATGGAAAAATGAATTAGTGCTCAGAATGCTAGCATACGACATATTCGTTTGTGTTTGATTTAAATGATATCAGGCTCTGTCCCATTATTCGTACCTTACTTCAGGTTAAAGGTCATCATCACATGTTCTCTTTTGTTATGAATATGTTTAAAATAATGAATGTGTTTACATTATAACGTTCCCGCATTTACTTTTAAGGATGTCTAATTTAAGAGTAACCAAATATTTACGGCCTCCAAGATTGTTACATTTAAACTTAGGACTCAGGACCTCAGACCGTCTGAATCCGGGTCAAGATAGCTTTGCCAGACATCTGGCAAAAGGAGGACATGACATGTCCACCTATTTAGCTCAAAATTCTCCGTCCGGCTAAAATCGTTTGAAATGTCCGGCTTTTTTTCACATTTTATTTAATAACTTTTTATGTATCGTTGTTACAACTAATACATCGTATGTTTAATTTTTAAAAAACCCATAGATTTTGGCTATTTAAAAAAAAACAACTTACAAACCTAGACGAGGACGAAAAAAAAGGTGAGCTAGGTTGAAAATATAACGCTTAATCGTGCACAGTGGGCCCCACCTTTTCAAAAGGCCCCACCTATCTTGATTTTCACTTAAAGCCCAGGCTTCCACATTTTTTTTAAGTCATGTTTTTTTTTATTAAAAAAATATTTTTATATGTTAATGTTCGGCAACAAGACTGTCTGTGTTACTTCATCGGTGATGAAAAAAGATATAAAAACAACAACAAAAAAGTAAATAAAATCTTATCCCATGCATAAATTCAAGTGCATCAAATGTAAGTGCATAAATGCAAGTGCCAAAATATCCCCGTCCTTGCCGTTTAACTTATATAAGGGTCATTCTGACCGGCGAAGGATTTTTATGTGTTGTTTTCTTTATCTTCTTCTCAAAATATAATGAGACGATATATGTAGAGCATTTATTTCAAAGCCTTTAAGGGCAGCGTGGTATACCTACGTTAAATAAATTTACATGTTTTTGGACATTAGGGGAAAGTTCATGATATAGTGAACTCTGGAAGAAAATTAATAACTGCTTATTTTGTGGCTTAAATACACTCATCAAATATATATACACATGTATATATATGAATTACGGACACTTCGAAACCGGACGTTTCGATCCATGCCAATTCGACCACAAGACGTTTCTACCCCAGTTGGTTCTACCACGGACGGTTCGACTCCAGACGATTCGACCCCGGTCAGTTCGACCACAGAACATTTCGACCTTAGTGTGTTTCGACTCCGGGCGTTTCGACCCCTGTGTATGTACTCCGTAGAAATATTTTTTTAGGTATACTTTTCAAAATAAATTTTTGGTATAAAAATAATTCAACATAATATTATTATGCAATAAAAATTAAATACAGTTTGAAATAGTTATTTGTAACGTTTAGTTTACTATGTTTTGAAAAAAGTATATACACGTATAACCAGTCAACGTATATTCATGATTGTGATAAATGCACCATTCCTCTCAGGTCATTTCAAACCTAACACCACCCCAACCCTTATTCGATGTAATCGGGCAATAGAAAGGCAATGTGGTCAGTTAGTCCTTTCTAAAGTTGTCTACATTCTCGCTGCCCCCACTCAATTTATTTACCTTTCCCATAACTCTCGCCAGCACACGGCGTGCTGTGGTGGTCACTGAGTCTAGCCCTTGTAACATGTCATTATGTTAGGCCCGGAAAAATGTAAATTAAAATGGCTTTCCCTTCAGTCAAGTCAATAGGGCCCAGCACAGTGGAGTAGTTAGAACTTTTGCCGCCGGGGCGGTCTCCAATTTGCCACCCTTTTAAAGGGCCATCTATAAATGACGTCATGCGCCGGGGTGGGGGATTCCCATATTTGTGACGAGTGGGACTGTTTAATAAATATGATGTCACATCAAAAACGCGCAACTTTAAATAAAAATTCCAATTATATATTTGATTAATGACACTTTATTTAATAGCGTTTTATGTGGCTTCACGCGTTACGATATTATAGTGCAGCATGAAACTAAGAACATACTCAAATAGAAAAAAAATCATGTTAAGCCTGGTCCCTTTTGGAACTCAGGACGTGTTAGCGCATTTTCGTATTATGTATCAGTACTTATGTTAGATATCAGCATTATGTAGTTATCAGTAATTGTGTTTAGATTTTAGACATATTTTTATGAATTTTCTTGTGTAATGAATATACCTGACATTTTTTTAATTTAAAAGTCATTTCTTTACATTTTAAAAAAATTTATTTTCTCTTTAATCTAACTACAAGTCACCACAAATGATGACATAAAACTCTCTAAACTTTTACACATATTCTAATGACGTCAAAAAAAAAAAAAAAACCTAATTCTTTTGCACCCTTCGCACCACTCTTGAATGCTTGAAAAAAGATGTATTCGACTTCCGGCAATGGCGGCCGTTCCCTGCGCCAGTGTTACCTCTCGATTCGCAAAGTTTTTTGGTAGTTTTAACGGGGTTTTTTAACGGATCTAGTAACTGAGTGTTGATGCACAAATGGCAGGTCAGGACATACAAAAAACATATATACATCATGGGTCTAGGACTTATGGATGCTGTGATCAAAGGTGATGACAGACGGACAAAACGGGTGCAATAGCGCATTCGACTTCTCGAAAATGCGCTAAAAACTTGATTTGAAACATGCTCATTTTCAAAAAGAAATTATGGTTTTATTGGCCAAAGTTTTGTGACGTCATATTGAAAAAAAATTATTTATGACGACGTGTGACGAAGGGGAGGGGGTAAAAAATCAGCATAATTGAGCACATGATGGATAGTTTATAAATTAATAAACATGAATAAATAATTGTAATTGAAGCAAAGTAAATGTAGAAAACATTTTTAACATTGCATGCCATATTTATGTAAGCAGTAATGAAAGAGGCCGCATAAAATGATTTACATATAAATACACACTTATAAAAATACAAGATAGCTCCTTTTTTAAAGGCCACAAGCAAGTTACTGAAGTCCCATCCACCATGAGGCAACACATATTCCAAAACATTACTAATTAATATGCTTTTAGTTTTATTAATAGATATGTGATTTTTAAAAAAAATGAAATTGTACAAATTAGTAATTAGTCATATTAATAAATTTACTTTACTAACTTTCATAGTAGAAAAATCGTGTATTATGCTATCAAAATTGCAAATTATTTGTAATTTATGGTCAATATTGAAAGATTTTATGGTCTTCCATCACTCATTGAGGAATGAAGAAATTTATTTTATAAACTTCGGTTTGGAGAAGCTTCTTTCACAACTAGCAACACTGATAGCAGTTTTTGAGAAAAATATTAGCAAAATTACAAGTACTCTTTTGGGTACATACTTTTCAAATCTATGCTGTTGAATAAACTATAATAGATAAAAAGGTCTTTCCCTCGTTTTTCTAACGTAATGCCTCTTCTAGTAGTGTAGGTACAGCTATAAAAACCGGGATCCTTTTTCTTTCAATATTGAAATTTTCTTTATCCTTGTCAAAACAGTCATTTATTTGATGTGCACATTCTTCTTTTAGTAGGTTACATGGTATTATATGATATTATACATGAATATTTTCTTGCAAGGATATGCACCTGATCAAAATGTTCTTTTATTTTCATTTAAATTCTATCCATTGATAAAAACAATCTTGGTGCACTTCTTGTTCTAAAGATATAACAACATCATCTGAATTTTCACTACTTATATTTCTTTACAAATTGTTTTGGCACATATAACAGCATTCTGAATTAACACATCATTTTGTTCCATAAAATGGGGTTGCATTAATTTAAAAAAACAAAAACAAAAACAAAAAACAAAACCGAGTCCCCATAAACTGAGATTATAACATAAAACATAGCAAATAACAAGTTTAAAAGTTTGCATTGAATCAAGTAGAATTCCAGCATCTGATCTCGTTTTACTGGTTACTTCTTCAGATGTCAATTTTAATTATTTATGCCTATTGTGATGGTAATTAACGGATAAATTTGAGTATGTTCATATTCTTGTCATAATTCATAACTTTAATTGGATAGGCGTAACATTTTAATAATTAACCGTATTTTAGTGCTTGCTACTTAAAGGCAATAAAAACGAAATAAATACTATTATGAAAACCGAAATAGTATAATAAATTACTACTTGCAAGTAAAACACAAGTTTGCAAAAGTTTGAACCACCATGCCATGCAGGTACTGGTTCGCGAAACGCGAATCATTCTGCACATGTGTAAATAATTCCATGTAAAAACTGCCACTGCCGTGACGATATTAATAGCACATATTTTCGGCCCAGCGGTGACGTGTCTTTGTGTGTAGTTTTCATATATATTTATTAACTATACCGATTGATTTTCCAAACCATTCAATACCTTTCTTGGGCGAACTTATTTTTTTTAACGAGTTTGCGTTAGTTATAAGAACCAATATGTAATGAAACAAATGTTGTGCTACCCGTTAACTAAGACTCGAAATGATTAATATTTTTGTTTCACGATTATTTGTCCTCTTCAAAAAATTAAATGGCGGTTTTCGGAAAGGGCTGTATTTTTAAACTGCCCACAAATGCCGCCCTCAAAGTGTGTGCTGCCTGGGGCAGACCACCCCACCGCCCCCTCTACCTACGCCACTGGCCCAGCAGCTTGAATGTTATTATCTGCTAGGCGGCGGTATTAACTGAGATTTTTAAACTTTAAAATACTGACAACTTTGTAGAATACGTCTTGTTAAAATCTGTATTTCTGGAAGGGAGGTTTTTCCGTGTTAAATTCACAAGAAGTATTTGGAAGGGTGCGCATTTGTACTGATTCCAGGGCCTGTGAGTTGCGTTGTTCAGCATATCGAAACTGTTTTTTTTTTGTTTTGTTTTTTTTTACATCTATTTTTGTTATCACACTGAAAATCTTTGAACGACTAAAATATATACATTTTTAAAATCCAATAATAAATGATGTCCTTTTTAAAAATAAGTGTGCTTAGGATAGGAGTGAAGATTCTATTTTTACTTTTTAATTCATAATCTACAAAAAAATAATTCAAAATAATTATAGTAATAAAATAATAAAGTACAAATAAAAACACATTTCACGGTGTAGAAACGAAAGGGTTGAAACGTCATGGAGTCGAACTCTCCGGGGTTGAACCGACCGCGTTTGAAATGTTCTGTGGTCGAACTGGCAGGGTCGAACTGTCCGAGGTCGAATCGTCCGGGGTCGAAGTGTCCGACCACAATCTCTCTCTCTCTCTCCCCCTCTCTCTCTCTCACTCTCTCTCTCTCTCTCTCTCTATAT
>MUZC01003544.1:268726-280221 GCA_002072015.1 Radix auricularia | reverse complement strand
CAAATAATTTTATTCGAGCCATTTTCGTAAAACAACACAGCTTTCAGTCTGGTATCGAATATTCGTTTTTAAAACTCCATAAACCCTTTCTACTGTTTGAGGTCACCGTGACCGAGTAGCTCCGCGTCCAACTTACTCTGATGAGTACCCGCAAAAATTTCTTGATAATTAAACAAACGCTGAAAGCTGCGCTTAATGCTGGCCGCACAATCCCTTGATATGTCGTTGCCATTGAAACAGGTGGACGCTGTTTAAACCGGCCATGTGGATCGAATTTTGGTCAGCCGGGAAATACTTTTCATTTCAAGTAAAGATCTTGAATAAAGTTGCGTCTATAACATACACAAAAAATCTGCGTCTTTTCAATGAATATTAAAATATTTAAGGAATACAGTTTTATTTCAAATAAAAGAAATTTAAAAAAAACAAACATAAAAAAAAAAAGTTTTTCACTATAAATCATTTATATACGAGACATAACTATAAGGATGTTCATTATAATACGCAGGGGAAAACAATCCAAAATTACAAAATTCTAGTTATGACTCATAAAACGTGTTTAATATAATGCGCACCGATCGTGAATATATTTTTTAAAAGTGATGTCAATGTAATGCGCACCTTATTGCGCGACATGAAAGGTTGTTGAACGTATTACGCACCACAACACTCTATCTCAAAAAATGAACATGATATAAATAGATAAATAAAATAATTAATAATTCAATTACTGTCCATTCGATCGATTTGAAATTTTGATACATCATTTTTATCATTGGTATGAGTCTGCCTGCAAAATTTCATCTCACTAGCTTACGAGAAAGTCGGTTAAAATCGATCCAAAGTTTTTTTTCGGCAAGGTCGCACGGTCGGTCGGTCGCACGGCTCAGACACCACAAGTTAATATGAAGGATTTCATAAAAATAGGCTAGAGCAGGGGTCGGCAAGCTGTGGCTTGCAGACTCTTCATGTTTTCTGCGTATTCCTGTATACATTTGATTATAAATCGTATAAAATCATACGTTATGTTGGCACTCTGAGTAATTTGAAATCCTATGTTGGCCCACAGAAAGCTAAGGGTTGCTGACCCGTATGTCTGAGTTTATAGTGTGACTTTTTCACTTCAGAAATCGGAAGAAATATTTACCTTTGAGAGGGGAGGGGATGTAAGAATTTTTCTTTCCGAATGCGCTCAACCAGGTAGTGGCGTCGCTAAGGGGTTGCGGTAGGGGCGGGCCGCCCCGGGTGACACCATAGGGGGGGGTGACACCAAAATGTAAAATTCTGTATTTTCCCGTTATTTGGAACTGGAATACTCGGAGGAGTTCTATAGATTAAATCGTTAGGGGGTGACACCATCCATGAGCTACCGCCCCGGGTTTCACCAACTCTAGTGACACCACTTTAACCAGGTCGTATTTGTTACTAATGGATAGTTGGGATTCCCAGAATTAACCAACCTCGCTTTTTCATATCTTAAAACGTCAATAAGTGTTTAATCAAGATAAAACTAATGCTATATTATATGGTCATGCTATTCCTTAAATATTAAACAGATTATTTAACAAGTACGCATTTACTTTGGGAGCCCAGTGTATCATTTAATGGGGGGTATCCATGTACCCACGAAGACTCACCAATAGCGTTCTTGTGGGACACACTAGAGGGCTGCGAGAGATATTCTAGTGGTCTTACAGTGACTGCCTGGACCTGTTGGTCTGCAAGGAATTTCTAGTGTGCTACAAAGGGTTCCACAAACATTTTCTTTTTAACAATTGCAACTGTTTTGAAAAGGAGACTTAAATGATTCGCAAAAACTAACAATAAAAAGCTCATTTATGTGGCGAACTTTTCAGATTCTCAAATGGTTGGTTTAAAAAAAAAAACCTCTGATTTCGTCAGTGTGTCACCATCGCCGCAGCTCAAAGGGATCATTGAGAATTACTAGAGGCTAGAAGAACAAAGAGCAGAGCAGTGAAATACAAATGTTTGTTAAATCCTTGAAATAAAAGAAGCAGTCTGTCTGGCCAAAATTTGGTAAACCACACATAAAAAAAAAAGTATAAATTAAAATAATTAATTAAATTTAAAAAAACGGGAGATTGTAAAAATCCAAAATTGTGTAAGTCAGTTACATTGACCCAGGTTATGGTAAACTTTAAAGGTTTTAATTTGGTTAAAAAAAAAAAACAAATTACACAGACTATTTGTGTAAGGAAACAATAAATTAAAGCTTTATTATCAACTAATACAAATAATGGTAGACGTTTCGGCTCATGCCTTCATCAGTACAAAAACAATTACATGTACTTACATATATATTAAAATTAAAACATATTAAAGTCTATGTGATAAAATGAAAAGAAATGAAAGACAAAAATAAACACGGACATAGAATATAAGAAAAAGGAGGAAGTTGAAGTATCTAAAGTAACAGTGAAAACCACAACGGGAAAACGATTTTGCAGTCATGTAAAATTGTGGATTTGGTTAATTCCATATGGAGCCAACGTACCAAATCGTTTTATGAGTCTATTTTCCATGTGGACTCTATCATGGGTATTGGTTGCATATAAAATACCAGTAACTACAATATCCAAAATGCCATCGTGGTCAACACTGTTAAAATGTTTAGACACAGGACACTGAGCCTGTTTATTTATATTGTACAGGTGTTCTCTAAACCGATCTCCAAGACGACGACCTGTCTCACCCACATAAATTTTTTTACATCTCTTGCAAATAATTGCATAAATCACGTTGCGACTGGTGCAAGTGAATCCATCTTTTATTAAGAATTGTTCAAGAGGGAAAGAAATTTTGTTAATTTCAACCACATATGGACAAGTATTGCAACGGTTACGGTTGCAACCTTTTGTTCCAATATGTGCTTTCATTGTGGGAAGGTGACTTCTTACAAGTATGTCTCTGAGGCTTTTATCTCTCCGGAAAGCAAAAAGAGGAGGTTTTTTGAAGACCTGCTGAGTTAGAGGGTCAGCCATAAGGATTGATCGGTTTTTGAGAATCACCTGGCGGGCCTTAAAATTATGGGGATGGAAAGTTAAAACAAATTTGCATCTATCACATTGATCGTGAACAGATGATGTAAATGTGTCCTGTCTGGTCATGCCTTTAATTCTATTGACAGCTGATGTTAAGATTGTTTCCGGGTATGACCTCCTTCTAAAAAAGTCCAGCATCTCATCACTTCTTTCCAAGAAGTCTGCCTCATCACTGCAGAGTCTTTTAAGTCTTAGTAGTTGTGAAAATGGGATAGAGTTCCTACACGATTGAGGATGGGACGATGTATATAGAAGGAAACTATGGCTGTCTGTAGGCTTGTAAAAGATGGATGTTGATATTTTGTTTTCTTTTAATTTTATTTGTATGTCCAAAAAGTTAACAGTACTCCTATGAATAGTTGATGTGAATTTTATTGAAGGATGGAAGCCACCAATGAAGTCAATAAAATTTTGCAATTGCTGCATGTCCATTTTGGTTATTCCAATACAATCGTCGATGTATCTCTTGTAGTACTCTGGACAAATACCTTTGTAATTTTTATTCCATAGGTGTTCCAAATGGCCCATAAATATGCATGCATAACTTGGTCCCATTTTTGTTCCCATGGCAACTCCACTAATTTGATCAAAAAACTGTCCGTTGAACTCAAACGAGTTTAAATTTAGGACCAGCTCGGTCAATCGTAGTATGGCACTTGCTGGGAACTTAAGATTTGCCTTCTTGTTTAGAAAAAAGGAAATTGCAGAGAGGCCATCAGCATGTGGAATTGACGTGTACAATGAAGAAACGTCCATTGTAAATAGGAGGTGATCTTCATCCGGTAAAACCAAGGAATCCAGTGATTTTAGCATATGGCTAGTGTCCTTAATATAAGATGGTAAATTTTCAACTATCGGTTGGAAAACAGAATCCAAAAAATCAGAAATTAATTCAGTAGGACAAGAGCAGGCGGAGACAATGGGTCTTCCTGGGTTTCCCAGCTTATGTATTTTAGGTAACAAGTATAAGCATGGCTTACCTAGATCACTATCATAAATGCGTAAATTTTTTGCAGAGGGTGGTAATTGGCCACAATCTATAAGTTCTTCAATAGTTTCCTTAACAATTTCATTATTGGAAATTATGGGATCGTTTATCATCGGCTTGTAAAAAGTTGTATCGCTTAATTGTTTGGAAGCCTCTTCAATGTACAGTCTCTTATCCCACACCACCACGGCTCCACCTTTATCTGCCGGCTTGATAACGATGTCTTGGCGTTTTTTAAGTTGAAAAAGTGCTCGCCATTCTTCTTTCGTTAAATTGGATTTTTTCAGAGGAATTTGCTTAATGTTTTGGATTTGATTTTCTGTACTTTTAATATAAAGGTCGAGTGCTTTAGATTGATCAGAAGCAGGGGTCCATGTTGATTTACGCTGTCGATGTAAAGGAAATTCAACGTCGTCGTCATCGTTACTTGCAGGTGTACCATAAAAGTAAAGCTGCAATCTCATTGAACGAAAGAAACGATGGGCATCTGACAGTAATTGGTATTTATCACTTGTGGCCCGAAGAGGAATAAACTTAAGACCTTTATTCAGAACTGATCTTTCTGGCTCAGAAAGTGGAAGATCCGGTGGAATACAGACGACCAAGTTTGATTCATGATCCGTTACTTGAGAAATTGAACGTTTAGGATTATTTGCAGTGTTGAGATGTTCAATCTTTCTTTTTTTGGCTTCAGATAATAAGTTGTAAAGCTCCCTATTGAGACCGTGTATTATCCAGTGAATGAGATTGAATAGCAAGCTGTTATCACAAGTATTCAAACGAATTTGATTCTCCAATTTGTCTTTCATTTCTTTTCATTTTATCACATAGACTTTAATATGTTTTAATTTTAATATATATGTAAGTACATGTAATTGTTTTTGTACTGATGAAGGCATGAGCCGAAACGTCTACCATTATTTGTATTAGTTGATAATAAAGCTTTAATTTATTGTTTCCTTACACAAATAGTCTGTGTAATTTGTTTTTTTTTAATAAAAAAGCTTTATGCAGTCCTATTCTGTATGATATATTAATCTTAATTTGGTAAGGGGTGGGGATGGGGCTATGCCATCACGGAAAAAGTTAACTATAAAAGTGGAGACCTTACAACGCAAATAGCCAAATTATTGGACAAGCAACCGTAGTGGGAGCAAGAAGTAATGTGTTAGAAGCTGTGTTTTTAGGTTTATTTTTTCCATTCTATATAATGTAGTCTATTTATGGTCTAATTCGTTGTTTTTAAATGAAAAATACCATCTCTGACTATCATTAAAAGCTTATCGTTATAAATTTATGTAAGATCAAAATGGATACGGATTCTACAAAGTAGTACGGTCAAAACTGTGACCAAGTAGCGCTTTAAAATTATAAACAGATTATATATTTTTACTTGTTATGAAAATAATTTGTTAGCATATAATATTTTATTTTCATACACTTATTTGTTAATTTGAGTCTATTTAAAAAAAAACCCGCAATACAAGGGGGGAAAACTTTTCATTTTGAGGTAAACACAAGAGTTAAAAACTAATTTCATATATGTCAAATTTATGTTATATATGCCAGGTTAATGTTGTTATATCTGTAAGGTTAATGTTGTTATATCTGTCAGGTTACTGTTGTTATATCTGTCATGTTAATGTTGCTATAACTGTCAGGTTAATGTTGCTATAACTGTCAGGTTAATGTTGCTATAACTGTCAGGTTTTAATGTTGCTATAACTGTCAGGTTAATGTTGCTATAACTGTCAGGTTAATGTTGCTATAACTGTCAGGTTAATGTTGCTATAACTGTCTGGTTAATGTTGCTATAACTGTCAGGTTAATGTTGTTATATCTGTCAGGTTAATGTTGTTATATCTGTCAGGTTAATGTTGTTATATCTGTCAGGTTAATGTTGTTATATCTGTCAGGTTAATATTGTTATGTCTGTGAGATAAATGTAATGTTTATTTTATTTTAAATATTGTCCCAACGTTACTGTATCACAAATAGACTTCACGACAGTCGAGGGACTCAGGATTTAGAACAAATTCTTTTCTTGGTTATTTTTTAAAGATTTCAAGTGACTCGATCTCTGAAAGGAGAAGAATTTAATTATTTTTTTTAAAAAGAAATTAATTTTTTCATTTTAAAAAGTGTATAAATATATGCCTACACACATACTTCTCAAAGACAGTTTATTAGATTACTTTAGAGATACAAAAAACTCATACATAAGCCTGTTACCAATTAATGTGAGATGGTCAGGTATGAGTTTAACATTAATAAATCAGTTATGGGTGTAACATTTACTAATCTGTTAAGAGTGTAAGTTAAGTAATCAGTTATAGATGCAACATTACTTAATCAGATGTGAAACCAATTGACATCAGTCTTTAAAGCAGACAGACCCAGTGGCGTCACTAGGGGGGTTCTGTGTGGGCGAGCCGCCCCGGGTGACACCATCAGGGGGGTGAAACCAAAATGTAAAAATCTATTTGTTCCCGTTATTTAGCACTGGAAAACTTGGAGGAGTTCTATGGGTTAAGTTGTGAGGGGGTGACACCATGAGCTACCGCCCCGGGTGACACCATGAGCTACCGCCCCGGGTGACACCAACCATAGTGACGCCTGTGGACAGATCTATTAGCTTGTTACCTCTGAGTCAGTGTCGAGTACATATTTCTTCTAGCCGCAGAATCTGAAAGTAAAGGGGAAGTGCATTGTAGTTTGTAGCGTTCTCATCGCTACATAAGGGGAAAGTTCGTAGACCCTCCACGGCCTTAGAACCTTCACGACAGGGGAGAGTAGCTAGTCCTCGAAGTACATCACGGTATTTTGATCATTTTTTAACTCTTTCCTCCCCCTGTCACAAACTGTCAAAATTCTCGGACCCCTTCCCCCTAAAGTACTTAACACTTTCGAACAAAATTATTATTTTTTTTTCATTAACAAAATAATTAAAATTTAATACAAACTAGCGTGCGTCACACATGGCCGGACACCACTCCCTCCCCGTCAAACACTGTCACATTTTCTTACACCCCCCTCAACCCCTCTGGAGCGTGACGTACTTTATGGATGCCCCTTACTGTGCGAGTGATGACTAAGTGAAAATTAAGATAGCGGGGCCTATGAAAGTGCGGGGCCCTCTTCGGCCGCATAGGTTGCAGTGGCTAAGGCCGGCCCTGCCTCGTAGCCCCAGAATCCCAAGTCGAGTTGGCCAATGACGTTTATACCCTTTATAAGTGTACGAAAACTGTACCTACTTATTTGTACTCTTTATGGCCCTACGATTTTATTAATTTTTCAAAAAAAACTTACAGTTTTGGGAGTGGGGTATTGGTCATAATCTTTTCTACTAATTAAGAATTGGTCTTAAAAAAGTGACCATTAGTAAGGATTAGAAAGCACCGAACGGGTTAACCATTGTCACCGCATTTTTTTTACTCACCTGTTAGCATTAGTAAGAGAAAGTAATCTTGGTGATTGTTTTATTATCGTTTGTACTGATAAAGTTTTAAATTCAATATGATATTGCATGTTCATTCAAAACAGACGCTTGACAATGGTCGTTGAGATAGCGCTGGGCGGAGTCACACTCCTACTACTATGCCTCTATCTGTTCATCGGGAGGACCGACCGCCGAAAGTACACGATGATTCCCAAAGCCATGCCCAGGATTCCATTTATGGGCAATGCCAGAAATTTAGACCTGTCCCGCTGTCACGTGGTTCTCGCGGACTGGGCCGAGAAGTTCGGACCTGTCTTCAGGATCAACATCTTCGGGGAGGAGATCTTAGTTCTCAACGATTCGGAGAGCGTCCACGATGCTCTGGTTGTCAAAGGGAGCGCATTCGCCGGGCGGCCGCCCATGTATCGCACGGCGAGCTCACAGCGGGACCAGCACTCCATTGTATGGCAGACCTACACGGACAAGCTCGTCTTTCTACGCAAAGAGGTTCTCAAATCCCTGAAGATGTACGGTGACGGCATGGACAACCTGGAGCTCAAGTGTGAGCCCGAGATCACGAAGATGATCGAGAATATGACCAATCAAGGGTGTTTGCCCTTTGACCCCTGGGACCACATCTATGATGCCATATCTAACGTAATGCTAGGACTGGTAGGTTATCAATCGCTTTTGACCCTTTTAAGCCCATAAGTAATATTGTGTGATGACTCCTGAAAGATCATGTTTTTAAACTTAAAGTGACCCTTCCCGTATTATGTGTAAACATTGTTAAGTTATGACCGTACTGTAACCGTTACTGATAGTAATGTTGTTTTTGTTGTTTGGATATCTTGCATTATTTCTGCACTAGACTCTGGACACACGGTTTGAACACTCAAGTCCCAGCTTCCAGACGATCAAAAACATCAACAACTTGTTCAACGACACTTTTGGGGCAGGCACGGCCCGTGAGATGGACTTCCTGCCGTGGCTCTGCAAACTTGGTCTACACAAACATTCCAAGCGACTGAAGAGAGCGCTAGAGCTGAGGGATCAGTTCTGGAATGATGAGCTCAAACTGTTGAAGGTTTGGATTATAAATAGTTCACAAGTTGAGATAAATAAATGCGCAAATAAATTGATAATTTTGGTAATTTATAAGATGGCAAATGTAAACTGTTGATGTGTTTATGTTAATTCAAGTCATAATATTTTGCAGCATGATTTTTAAACTGATTTTTAATATAAAATCCCGATATTATGTTTGTGTTATCTTCTGCTTCTCTTTATATACCAAATAATTGTGTTGTACCACTCGGACTAAGTAATAAAGTGACAGTGGTGTTATTAGACCACATTACTTGACAATTAAAATGTCATTTAAACCTTACAACATTATTTTTTTTACACGTATTTAAAATGTAAAAAGCAGCTGTCGACATTTTTAACAAATGAACTAGTTTTTAAACCTAATATTTTCATGGATTTCAGTTCAGTTCGTTTCTTTTATTAATAAAGGGACACAATTTTAAACATTTTCCCCATAGACCCGTGAAGGATCTGACTGCATAGTTCAAAGGTTACTGTCCTTGACCTCTGGGCCACAGAGTGTAATATATAACGTCAACGAGACAACGGCTAAGGAAGTCTTTACCAATCTGATATTAGCAGGTGGGTGGATTTAATTTACCACGATTCTTCAATTTAACAACTGCAAGTCTTGAATTTTGCTAAAACAAAACTTAAATTTAGTAACTACGAGTCTTAAAATAAGTCACAGCCAGTTTTTAAGTTATTCTTTACAAAACAACAGTGGCATAGCTAGGAATGTGTAAGGGTTTGGTGGCCGGGGGGGGGGCTTAATCTCTTTGGGGGCCCAACATCCATGGCGGTAGCGTAATATTTAATGTAAAAAACAAATTCAGACACTTATTTGGGACCCCCTGAAGTGGTGGGTGGAGGGGACTTTCAAATATTGCCCCTCCCCCTTCCCATAGCTACGCCACTGCAAAAAAAAAATTCCTAAATTGTGTAATAACAAGGAACTTTAATTTAGTCCCTACAAAATAAGCAGCCAAGTAAGTGCACATGTTCTATGTGGCTGTAACCTTGACACTACAAGGTCGGCCAGAAGTCGGACCTGCTCTCCACAAATTAGGACAGTTTGTGACACGGTAAGGGGCCGTCCATAAATGACGTCACGCGACTTTGGCCGATTTTTACCCCCTCCCCCCTACGTCACGCGTCGTCACGAAATCGTAGACCCCCCCCNCCCCCTTTAAGAAAAAAAATACACTTCATTTTCTATTTGAAAATAAGTATGTTTCAAATCACTTTTTTGTCATTTAAGTATTTATTGAGAGTAGATCTACATTGTAATATTGTAACACGCGTGAAGCTATGTAAAAGACATTAAATAAATTGTAAGCCAGTGATTCTCAAACTTTTTCGTATCAGACGACCGGTAAGAATTTTTCCATTTCACCAGGTACCATTGCTTTCTTTTCCCGTTTTGACATGATTTTCTCTTTACTGATTTAATAGCAAAATGAATCCCTACACAGCTAAAAGCCCTATAAGATTAAGTATGAATTCGGCTTGTTTTACATTTGTGCAGGAAAGTAGGGTGTAATCTTGTGCATCGCAAAATACAGTAATTCTCGCAAGTTGAGGACTGAAAAGATACTATGACATTATCATAACTTTTTACTCCGAAGCTCACAAGTTAATTTTTTCAGTTCTTTTTTCTTCAGGATTTCATGTACGTCACACAACAGTTGTAAATATAATGTCACCAATGGACGAGGCGTGTTTAAATTGTTGCATCCTCTTGTGGAATTTATAAACTAATGAAAAATACATGGCTACCGCTATCGGTCTGTTTAACCAAAGGGTCGGTAAACAGCGATAAATTATCTCATTTGGGGTAAAAAGGGAACTCTTGGGGGTAATGCTGAAACATTGTGGGCATATAAAATTTGCTAGAATCCGCTACTTTTGGGTTTTTAGTAATGTTAGCATAAACTTTTATAGTTTTAATATTGAGGTATCCTATTGGACCTGTCCGTTTTTTTAAACCGTTTAACAGGCCTCCAAAAAAACCAAAAAAAAAAAAAAAAAAAAAAAAAAAACGAAATGTGTTCACATTTTTATATTATATTATATTATATTTTAATGCATAAAAAATATTGACTATACATCATTTACTGTTAACTTCTTTGAAAATAAAAAGAAAGTTATTTAAAAATAATATTTTTTTAAAATGTATTCTTTTTAAAATACCTCAATTGACTGATGGGCATCCCGTAAGAAAGAGGTCGGCGAACAGGGGTAAATTACCTCATCTGGGGTCAAAAAGGAATTCTTGGGGGTAATCCAGACTCATTTGGGACATTTAACATCCACTACACTCCATTAGATATATTAAAATAGGTCATGTGTACGTTTACGCTTGGAAAATATGCCAACTATTGAACGGTTCCTTCTAGAAAATGCATTAGTTAAATTTGTCATCTATGTAGATTTCTTATTTACGTACTATACGGAGACACCTAAATCCACCCTACTTTCATTTATATTGACACGCGTGACAATTATCTGACTGTATCAAGTATCCTTTCTGTCATATTTAAAATTAATGCCTTAAAAACTGAGTTCAGAAGAAAGTTGTTTTGTGCTCTTCTCGAAATGCGATGTCAAGAATTTGATGCATTCAATAAAGTTAATGAATACTTTTGACTAATTTTAAATGGACACATTTATCATTATATTTAGAATGGCCAGAGGCGTTTAACCAAAAACCAATCGAAAAATATATAAAACTTAAAACTTTTATTATTGTATCAAATAGATTCCCCTCCCCCACCCACCCCCAAATAGATATTCCGTGTCGTTTTGACTTAAAACATCTACACATAATTCTATTCAGATCTTTTTTAGACACTTGTCCTGTTTGTAAAACTCACCATATGCATCTTCGGGGGGTGGGGGGGGGGGAGATAACCGA
>MUZC01003544.1:255284-268692 GCA_002072015.1 Radix auricularia | reverse complement strand
CCCACGTCACGCATTGTCACAAAAGTGAGACCCCCCTCCCCCCCTAGGTGCGTGGACGGCCCCTAAGGAGGAGTAGGGACGTTAGGTCACCTGGGGACAAGTGACGTGGCAAGTCATAATTATAATTAAAAAAGCTATCCTTGACTGTAAGGTTTAACTTTATTTTGAGAATACATTCTTGAAAGTATGCAGCGCTCTCGTATTGAATTGTTTTATAGGAAATATTTTTGTAGAAAAACTGGTCTGTTACGAATTTTAAAAATTTGCATTTGATGCCCGGGGTGAACAGAGAATAAAGTAATACGTTTTATATAATTTTGTATCTGCAGGACACCAATTTATATACTTATATTATGTGCTAAACAAATGTTAATTGTGGTTTAAAGCAAATATAAACTCTGATTGTAAATGCTACACTCTTAACTGAAAATAATAAATAGTCACGGTTTCTCCCTTATACAATTATTAACATGTTTAAATAATGCTGTGTTTGTGTGACATATCAAAAATAGTCGCTTGTTAATTTTTTTTACAAAAATATTTATTTAATAACTTTGTTTGTTATCAATAATTGACAATAAATAATTATAACTTCCAATTAGACGATTGTACACAGAAAAAAAACAACAAAAAACTTTTGATACATACCGACTCCCACTTGAAAAATCTTCTTTAAAAATTTACGTTTAACTTAAATTAAGAAAACTTTTTGGTAAAACGTAAAAATGAAAGCATTTATATTTCATAAAAAATTATACTATACAGCATAAAAGAATACCTTTAATTAGTTACCGTCTTTACCTGCTTGCATGGTTACAATTGTCCTTACTTTATTAGATGTATAGTGGAAATGTTTGTGGCCGTTTCAGTTTGAAGAGATTTTGTTTGGAAGTTGAGGATTTATGTAGTAAAGATGGGGTTTTTTAGTGAAAGTTAATATTGGACCAATTAGTAGTAGAAAGCGACAGGCTAACTACACCATTGAAATTGGTATATAAGCTGTATATAATTTATATGTGTCTTCTTGATCGGTCTGCGTCGTGTGTCTCTTTCCAGTTTTAATGTGATAATATGAACTTTGACCTCAAACTTCCAGGAACGGACACAACTGCGACAGCCCTCACATGTCTGCTTCTCGTCCTTATTCATAAACCGGAAGTTCAAAAAAATATGTGGGTGGAGCTCCAGAAGCAAGTGGGTGAGAATCGGCTGGCCACGCTGTCTGACCGGCAACACATGCCGTACTTCCAGGCCGTGCTACTGGAGCTGCTCCGTTACACATCGCACGTCCCTTTAGCCGTGCCGCACTACACGACTTGTGATACGTCAGTGTTGGGACTGGCAGTACCCAAGGGCATGACGGTAAGTACTTTACAAGTCAACATAAGTTCTAGATCTGGCAATACCCAAAGACAAGGCGGTAAGTACTTTACAAGTCAGACATCAGGTCTAGATCTGGCAGTACCCAAAGACATGACGGTAAGTACTTTACAAGTCAGACATCAGGTCTAGATCTGGCAGTACCCAAGGGCATGACGGTAAGTACTTTACAAGTCAACATAAGTTCTAGATCTGGCAATACCCAAATACATGGCGGTAAGTACTTTACAAGTCAGACATCAGGTCTAGATCTGGCAGTACCCAAAGACATGACGGTAAGTACTTTACAAGTCAGACATCAGGTCTAGATCTGGCAGTACCCAAGGCATAACTGTAAGAAATTTACAAGTCTTACAATAGTTCAAGGACAGAAAGTACCCAAGGATATGACTGTTAGTCCTTTTTAAGTCTTAAAATAGGTCAACGACAGTAAGTACCCAAGAACATGTAGGTAAGTACTTTATAAGTCACATATCAGTGCTGTGACTTGTAGTGCCAAAGGACATACTGAAAGTACTTAACAAGTCAGATATCAGTTCTAGATGCCATCCAAACTATAAATCTTTAATTTGTATACCAAACCCCTCATAAGCGCCCACCCAACGTTTTAATACCACGGGCATGTGGTCATGTGGTGAACTCAGGTGAGACGTGAATGTCAACAACAGCAGATGGATACATATGCTATATAGAGATTAACTAAACAAATGCATTAATTTAATTACGGACACATTCGATCGATCTGATATTTGGATCAAATGCATTGTCAACCAAGATCTGTGGTAATATTTTGAGATCTCTTGGACACTCGGATGTGGTTTAATTTTACGTTGGAAAATATTAAAATTTTGTGGACAAAAAGACAATTAAAAAGGATTAAAAGCAATTTAATAAAAACGTGGTAAAAGAAGAAAATAGTTTTAAACTTATACTTAAAAGATCAAGTACTTTGATTTGATATGAATAAAAAAAGTGGGGCAGTGCTTATGAGGTTTTACGTATGCAATTCACTCATTCTCTCACTTATAGATCTCTTTTTAAAATCCTTTATATTAACTTGTGGTGTCTGAGCCATTGCTTGCTTGCCGAAAAATCTTTAGATTGATTTTTAACCCACTTCCTCGTAAGCTAGCGAGCTGAAGATTTGCAGGCAAACTTGTGTCGATGTTAAAAATGATGTATCAAATTTTCAGAAACCAGGAAAGCCAACACTTTATCATCTTTTAAAACTCTAGTAAGAATACAGGACTAAACAGAAACCATAGAAATACGTAGGACGCAATAATCTTCTGTACAGAAGGAGCGTCTGTAACATATAAGATAAGATAACAGATTCTTAACAGTAAGGTTTCGAAATAAATCTGTAGCTATAGTTATTGCAAGTTTTATTTTATCCCACATACTCTACGATATTTCATTTATGAAATCTATGCAAATAAAGCTTTTTTAAAACATATGAAATGGGAAATTATTAAATGTTCAAGTAAATGCTAACGTTTTGCCCTAGTCCACAGACTGAGAACCACTGACAGGTTAAAAGGCGTTGAGAGTACCGAGACGCGTGAAGCTGCACGTCCGTTCGCGTGACTATCTAGTGTTTGTTTATGTCTCAGAGATGTTGTTGAATGTCAAGGCGGACGACTCACACCCAGAGGTCATTTAGTACTGAATTGTACACGCAATGCTTTTGGCAGGACTTGAGATGGAGTTTTCTTTAAAAAAAAGAATTTTGTGTATTTCAATACAGTATGGTACATGTACAATGATCAGTTTTAGAAGATGATGTGTTTAAGCGTCGTGTTTTTGGATGTGTTGTTGAAGAAATTTATGTTGATTTTCTAGAGTGTGTTTTTCATGAATGTGATAATAGTGTTGTAGTGTTTTGGTCTCTTGTTGTACAAGATGGTGGTTATTTTGTAAAATGTAGGGCTGGTACTGATTTAAAAAAGTACTCAATTAATCGATTAATTCCCATTATTTATATCTTTATAACGCATATATAAATACCATTAAGTTGCGATTCATTATTTCCCGAAATCGGTTAACTCACGGTATTTCCATGGCTCCAAAAGTTTGTGACGTAACTTAGCTAATTCTTTCAGCTATGCAAGAAATAAGGAAGAAATATCTTTTTGTGTATGTATGCACATCTAAACAAATACAAATAATTCGAGGGGAAATTATATAAGTAGCAAACTATATAAATTATTAATAAACTAGAGAGAAAAAAAAAAATGTTCTTAAATTTTCATCGAATTTTAATCGATCAAATTAATTTTAATCGATTAATTGACCGTTAATTTCCGCAGCCCTAGTAAAATGTATTGTTGATGTATAGGAATATGGTGCTATTGTTGAGGAATTTGGTGCTTATGTTGATTAATGTGGTGTTACTGTTGAGGAATGGGGTGTTACTGTTGAGGAATGTGGTGTTACTGTTGAGGAATGCGGTGTTACTGTTGAGGAATGTGGTGTTACTGTTGAGGAATGTGGTGTTTCTGTTGAGGAATGGGATGTTATTGTTGAGGAATGTGAGGAATGTGGTGTTTCTGTTGAGGAATGGGATGTTATTGTTGAGGAATGTGGTGTTTCTGTTGAGGAATGGGATGTTATTGTTGAGTAATTTTGTGTGAGGACTGAGATGTTATTGTTGAGGAATGTGGTGCTATTTTTGAGGAATGTGGTGTTATTGTTGAGGAATGTGATGTTACTGTCGAGGAATGTGATGTTATTGTGCTAATGTTCTTAACTATTTTGTTCTAGAATGTTATGTTACTGAATAACGATGTATAAGGTTTTCTTGTTAAATCTTGTGTTACACGTAGGGTTTAAGAATTTTATGTAGTAGAATGCGTTTTTGTGGAATGAAACATCTAAATAAATATATTTGCTAGTTTAACAATCAAACACTTTATTTGTAGGACACTATAAATTAAAAGTGCTCGTCTGATAATTCTTTTGATAGTTTCTTTGTTAGTGCCCCCCACACCACCCCATCCCACCAAACCCTTTAAAAAAATATGTCCACCTATACAAAAATAAACAAAATAACTGCCTGATCAAAATCTATAATCAGATACTGAAATATCGAAATGAAATTAACGTTTCCCTTATTAGAATTTCCGATTAGTTTTCATTTTCTAGATAAACATGTGGCTTTCATAAGTTATATTAATAAATAATAAAAATATGTTTTAACTCTTGTACGTAGCCTCGCCTCTAGGCGAACGAAGCTCTCAATCTTTTCTGTTTCTTGTTCAATCAAGGGGCAAGCATCAGAATTAGATCGGCTTTTACTTTTAGGTGTAATGTTAACTCCCTTTAAGGGCCATCGAGATGTCCAACTCTCTCGAAAAGCAGTGTACTAATTTAGCTATTTAGTGGTTCCCAAAATTAAGGCATTGTAATCAAGTTAACTTAATTTGAAAAAGCCAATGATGGAGGAGCGTTTCAATCAGTTATCAAAATATTATTTTAACTGTCTAAATATTCGGTTCAACAGTCAAAGTGCAGATACTTCTGGGGGGAAAATCCCATAAATGAGATCTTAAAAAACACCGCAAGTTCTTTAAACATTAATAATTTTGTTAGATTTTATTTACATTACAAATCGATGAAATCAATCTAAGGAATAAAATAAAGTATCAGAATATCAATTTTGTTGATGCCCAGAAAAAAAAAAATGACTTAACGTGTAATGAGTGGGGCAGTGGTGGTATGTCTTCAATTTTCGGATTATTGCAGAATGCTGGTATTTTAGCCGCCATTGTTGAGTGGTTTATCTTTTGCTAGAACACTATTTACAGGCAAAACTGCGCACACGAAAATACAGACAAGTCTGGCCACACGAAAATACAGACAAGTCTGGCCACACGAAAATACAGACAAGTCTGGCCACACGAAAATACAGACAAGATAAGACAGAAAAAAAACTGGCCACACGAACTTTAAGTCCGTGCATTAACTACATCTACAGGTGTACATCAATTTATGGGCTCTTCACCACGACCCCAAGGACTGGACAGATCCCTGGGAGTTCAAACCTGAAAGATTTCTCGATGCAGACGGTGAGCTGCTGCCTCTGTCTGACCCCATGAGGAGAAAGTAAGTGGCCATATGTCTCGATTAAATCAACAGTTTTAGTTATATACGCACAACACATTTGTTCACGTTATTGGGGTTTTTAGACGGTGATAATGAACCATACTGTGATGAAGAATACGGCTATGCACAATAGGAGAGAGTGTACTATCGTGAAGTTGATTGGGAGGGGGGGGCTGCTACTAAAATTTACAGGACTATTATAGCTGTTAACAGGAGAAGCTTCAAATGGCGATCACCTCATCAAGATCACTTTCTATAAAATATACTTTCATAAGATAACTTTCATTAACTTCACTTTTATAACGTACTTTTACACATGATTACTTTCTATAGAGTAAAACTATATAGAAATCTCTTTTGTAGCATATAGATCTAATAATATAAGATTCTAGTTCTATAGGATCACTTTCTTTAACTTTAATAATAATATCAATGTAAAATGTATGTATGATAACCACTTTAACAAGATCACAGCAACACAATTTTTTCAAGGTCGATTTTTCTATTAGAAAATAATAATAGCTGTTTTATTAGAGAGTATGGCTTTTTGTTTAGCCCACAGACTGATGTTGTTTTTTTTTTTTTTTATTAGTGTTCTATATTATCTCGCATCCACAGACTGATGGCATTTTAAATGTTTCTCCCATCTACAGAATGATGGTATTTGATTTTTTTACCATCTATGATTTCCCCATCCACAGACTGATGGTGTTTGGAGCGGGCCGTAGAGTGTGTCTCGGCGAGGCCCTGGCTAAAAATAGACTTTTCTTATTCGCCGCGGCCTTGGTACAAAACTTCAGCTTCCTGCCCGCAAAAGACAACATGGCCACTGATGCACTTCCTGCTGTTGATCCACGGACGTACGACATGGGACTCGTGCTGCACCCCCAACATTATCACTTGCGGGCGATACCACGCCACTGAGAAAATCATCAGGGTCATGAACTTTCAACTTGTTTATCAGGATCATTAACAGCATTCATCATGACCTTTCACATTAACTCTTCACCTTGTTTTGCAACAATCGGAACATTATATTTTTCAATAGAAACTATTGTCTTTACTTTTGATGATTTGTTGGGTAACACTACATTCCCAACAATCTAGATGACTCGAGGATGATTATTATTGCAAAACAGGAACTACTTCATTCTCATTTGCAAAACAGGAACTACTTCATTCTCATTTGCAAAACAGGAACTACTTCATTCTCATTCTCCAAATAAAATTGGATTAAATTTTTTGTTTATTGTTACATTCTGTTATTTCAATCATTTGAAAATCTAATCATAAATCATTGCTGCTCAAATTTGATATACATGTAATCGCCCACTACAGTGGTGATAGTAAATAGTAATTAGTAGTTATGGGCTTATGTTAATAAGTTAATAAAAATCATGATGAATAAAGAGTGACATAAGTGACTCTCTTCAGTTCTTGACAGCGGTGAAAGTTGAAGTGTAACATTATTATTTGTCCTCTTATCGTAACAAATGGTCATAGTCAGTGGGAAAGGATAGTAAAATTCTTTGGTCTTTTGTTTGTTCAAAATTGTTTGTCAGTTTATAGTGTTGTTTTATTGTTGTATTTTTGCGTGTGTGGTGTAGAGTGTAAAGGAAGGTTGAGTTTTTCATTTAGTCTGCTGGCTATTGCTCTTATATTTGTTAGCGTTTTTTTTTTTTTTTTTTTTTTTTTTTTTTGCGTAAAGATTGCAATTTTTTCCCCAACGAACGAATGGAAATCCAAGTATTTTGGGCATGCAGCATTCGTGGTATTAGATAGCTGCTCTGATAGCTATCAGTGACAAATCTCTTCTCAATGACGCTAACAGCATTACACTGATTTAACGATGTCACTTTGTCGAAGCGTCCGTGACTCTGCTGTCGATAGTTCGCGTTTACAAAACCTAAACTATCCGTGCTGGTCAATCTCTAACGTCTGCTAGATCAACAAACTGTTGACCCACATCGAGTTTCTGCTTGATCAGACAGGCGGAGCTAACTTATAAATTCTGCTACATAACGGGACATTGGCTGGCCACGTGTAACGTCTGCTCGGCGTAAATAAACGAATTGATAACACAACGCAGCGTCTTTTTAAAGTCAACTATCCCCATGAACAAGACAGAACCAGACATGATTGCAGGTTCAGAAACATAGCTGAAACTAAACGTTTACAACTCTGATAATTTAATAGCTACCATGGCTTTGCTAAAAGAAAATACCGATCAGATAATCACGGAGATGTCTTAATATCTGTTTAATATAGACTTTTAGCGGAAGAAAAAATCATTATACATCAAATAATAATATAGAGTCATTATTCTTACAGTTAGTAACCTAACTCAGCACCACTAAATATATGCAGCATGTACCGAGCACTTAACATTAACTTAGATAGATTATGTGAGAGATTTAATGGGCAATCAATGATTTCAACAAAATAAAAAAAAGGGGCCGTCCATAAATGACGTCACGCAAATTTAAAAAATGTCACATAGCTGTGACGAATGAATTGGTAAGGAATGTTTCCGCGAGATAAAAGTTTACAAACCAGGTTAATCTAGTTTGTCTGTGCAAGGAAATCAAACCGCTAAAGATTCCAAATGACTACAGTCTTAAAACTTTGAGACAACTTTCTCGCTGTTCTGATTTAAGGTCAATGAGGAACATCGTGAGATTGCAAACCTGACGATTACATACATCTGTATTGCCATTTCCGACATCCTATCCATTTGAAGACATGTTTTCTTCAGTGACAGCAACGAAAACAACAACAAAAATAAATTAACTTAAAGCAACACACCTCGGGTGTCAGGTGAAACGGTCTCACTGCAGTAGAACAAGCACAAGGTTTTTATTGATTTATCGTTCTAGTGGTGTAAAATGTTAAATCATTTTATATTTATTTTATTGTCTAACTGCATTTATTTTGAAGGAATGACAGATAAAATTAAATTAAAATGATTAAATCAAAACATTATACATTTTAAAATATAAAAAAAGTCCAACCACCCCCCCTAAACTCAGTGGGCTGCACGTAAAAGCTGACCGGTCCGCGGCGAGAAAAATGTTGGGGACCACTGCACAACACTCAGCTAGACATAAGGATGAAACTTTTTTTTTTCATTCGCTAGTACAAACCCATACACATCCTTATTCTTCTTTACGCCTGACCATTGGGCGCGTAGTTGATCTAATAGAATGTAAGGCAAGGCATATACCACGGATAAGCGTAAGATGCAATATTCTTCTGTATAGAAAGTGTGTCTATAATGTATTTTTAAGATAAGAATAACAGTTTGCGATTGAATAGTCAAGGTTGGGGAGGGGTTTAAATGGGGATTTTATCACAACTCGACACAAACATCTAGGATGCCATTTTATTTAATTAAAATAATTTGGTAGTTAAGTGTTAGGTTTTTGGGATTTCTTCTTTCCGGTCACCTTCAGACCTCAATAAACACGTAGATACCTTCAGACCCCGATAAGCACGTAGATACCTTCAGACCCCGATAAGCACGTAGATAACTTCAGATCTCGTTAAGCACGTAGATACCTTCAGATCTCGTTAAGCACGTAGATACCTTCAGATCTCGTTAAGCACGTAGATAACTTCAGATCTCGTTAAGCACGTAGATACCTTCAGATCTCGTTAAGCACGTAGATACCTTCAGATCTCGTTAAGCACGTAGATACCTTCAGATCTCGTTAAGCACGTAGATACCTTTAGACCTCGATAAACAAGAAGAGATCTGTAGTTTCCGCGTGGTTGTTGTGGTAGGTACCACCCACTATGACTGCCATGCCCCTATTACAACTATTTGGATAAAAATGTTTATATAAATGGGGGAGAATGGTTTTATGAAAATTAGTGGTAATTTTTTTTTTTAAATTGTTGGTGTAATACACATAGCAAGTTGAGATTTTGTCATTATTTAATGTTAAGTTTAATTAAAAGCTGGTGAATTTTATATCAACATTTTAGTGTAGCGAAATTCTAGTTTTGATTTAAGGTCAAAACTAAAAAATATCGTTTAAAAGGTAAAGTTTAGGACAAAATTTTATGTAAGGAATTTCCGGTTAATTTTTAGGTCAAAATTAATTTACAACAAATACAGGTTCGATTTTAGGACATACTTTATTGCAAGAAAATGAGCTACTCGAAGAAAATGTGCTTAGATAACTAGAGAAAGAGAGAGCGCGCGCTTCCTGTGGTCTTGTTGAGGGATGGGGTGTGTTCGGTGGAGGGGAGGGGGAGGAGGACAAGACTCTTTAATAATTAAATGCGTTTGCTTATGTGAGTCAGCCACGACACGTCACGTGTTGCTTTGCTCGCTTGAGGCTCGTGAACTGATGAATAATGGAATATGTGGCTCAAATACAGTAGCATCGGCTCTTTCTTTTTTTTTAAACCATAGAAGAGCGCTGTAGAAACATAGGTTGTTGGTTCTTGAGAGAGTATACTGATCCAATGTATGGAGCAAAATGTTACCATTTAGAACACTCCAACACTTGTGAGTGAAATATTAATTTACTTTCTTGTAGAATGTGTCTGTACGTATATAGAGGATGTATTTCTTTAGCTCTGAGTGTATTGCATAAATCGAACATTTATTATTACATGAACCTTACACCTAACATATCGGTCTCCGGCATTGCCTGCCACAGTAACGGTTGAGGGTCGGGTTATTCCGAAGTGATTTTTTATGCCCCTCATTTTACTAGCAATGCCATTGAGCGCTGTCGGTTTAGGGTCAGGAGCGCCAGTACGCTTGGCAAAAGGTACCGCGAAGAACGTAGCGGACGCCAGCTCTGATGAAACCTTCCAGTGAGGGTTACACCCTAGGTAGGTCATTGATGACCACCAGCTTTGTGGCAGTCCCGACAATAGAGAATCGTGTGCTATGCCATGGTTGCCCCGAAGTGGTAGCCAGTAGCCAGTCGAAGTAAGGAAAATTCCACCCTTCCTTGTGAGGTCACTTAAGAGGGAGGCATTTTCGACTTTGTTTCCTTGATGCCCAAACACCCGCTTCAAAAGCGATCGCTCCGGTGGGGTGGGGGGGTTCTCAGCTGTTAAGTCCCCTTAGGGGGCGGGATAACTGAGAGGATCTTCCGGGAAGAGCCATTAAGAGCACTATGGTCGAGGCTGCTAATTGTTCTCAACATGTAGGATGTCACATGACCCTAACATCATAGACGCGTGGCTCAGGTGGGTTTTTAGACGCTTTGTAATCATGGCATATGACGTCGCTGGTCACGTTAATACAGAAATCTTCAACTCATCTGTCCGCTGATTACATGATCATTGTGTGATGGCTGAAAGACACTAACACTTAGTTATGTAAGTAATAGGTATAATATAACTTGGTCATGGGAGTAAATTGACAGTAAGACTTTGTCATATTTGAGTAAGATCTGTGTGTGTTGGCTTTGAATGGAAAAAAAAAACTCATTTGCGTGGCCTCCATCCAATGTTCAACATTTGACCGCAAATGCTGTCTCACAATTTACCACGTCCCATCCAGGCGAACAGCACCTCGAACCCAGCTTTCTACAATAATGTTGTGTGTGACCAGCAGACACGTACAGGTTCTCATGGGAGATGACTGCCCCTTAAACTAGATCCATACAGCATGTAGAGTTGTCTTCTCGCGTAATCGCGTTTAATGACCTGCGATCGGATCGGTTAATAAAATAAATTAACGTTCTTTTTTAAAAATATAGTTTACTTATTGATTTTTCATGGCTTAATTCATTGATATATTTGAATCTTATACCTCCTCTTAACCTTATTCCGTTTGCCACTGTGAAGAAAACAAGAATGATAGACATTATGGTTTTTTTTTCTTCATGAATTTGAATGGACGTTGTTCATTGCAAGATAACTTTGCGAGGGAAGATCACAAACACCATCTGCTCTCAGAGTTACTTCCCCAATATTCTATTTGGGAGATTGACATGTTATTGTTATGTCAAGACTGTGTTGTTAGAAGTCTGTATAAAATCCTGGCAACCCTCCTGTTTCACGCAGAGCTGCTCACATGTCCTCCTCACACGTTATCTATTCACTAGAGATAATCAGCCCAACCATGGTAGCTTGAGATACCCCCCTACCAAACCAAATTCGGCAGCTATCATGGCTTCCCATCTACTCAAAAACATGAAAAAAAATTCATTCAAGCAAGATATTTTTTTTTAACAATGCTAATTAATGCAATCCTTGTGGATCGCTAACGCATACTTTTTTATAACGCACTTGAATTTGTTTTTTTAATTATTTTTTTTTAAATAGCGTTTTACAATAGCGTTTTACATATTTGTTTTATTAAATTTTTAATCTCCGTCAAACAAATGACATATTAAACATTAAACGCACTTGTGGTATTTTAATGATTTAAAAAACAAAAAGCAGATATCTGAATTTCATTTGGGCATTTTATGTTTGCGTCACTTTGACCGATTGACATGGGAACTAGAGCATTGTGTACTTTGCTAGCACTGGGTTAACTTGTGACTAATGACACTCTGATTGACTTATTTATTGAAAGACAGCATCATTAACCGCAACAAACTTTTAATGCTTGTCCCAAGCTGAACTTCCAAAGCACATTTGTATGACGACTGTTGATATAGTAACTAGGGATGCGGGTCGATGTCCAGGCTGGGTTTGTACGGGTATCACGTTTAAATTTGAGAAGTTGGAGTCAAAGGCTGAAATAAATCTTTTTACGGGTTAATTGACTTTTAAATTTTGAAAGTTTTGTGTAAAATGACTAGGCCTGTCAACGGGTACCCGTGACCCGGGTGCCCGTTGCCGAGCAATTATCCGGGTAGTAAAATAGCGCTCGGGCACCAGTGAAAATGTTACTGCTATATCTTTACCACCAGTGTTGGAACTGTGGCTCTTCTGTGTTCAAATTTCAGCATGCGAATAATTTATCAAATTAAAACTTTTGGTTTCGAAAATATACACTGAAATACTTAACATGAAATGGGTTAAATTTTGGACGGGTACCCAGGCAGCATTTTTCAACAAGATTGACAGCCCTAGTAATGAAAAGTTTATTATGTTTAATAATGACGAGATAACTTGTCTTTAATTGACACAGACTATTCATTCCCTATTAAAAAAAAAAAAAACACAAAAACTACGCAAGCGTGATGGGATTTTATGAATGGGATTAGGACTGCAATCAGGAGTATGGTGAGGTCAGAGGTCAGGAGTATAGTGAGGTCTGAGGTCAGGAGTATGGTAAGGACTGAGGTCAGGAGTGTGGTGAAGACTGAGGTCAGGAGTATGGTGAGGACTGAGGTCAGGAGTATGGTAAGGACTGAGGTCAGGAGTATGGTGACGACTGAGGTCAGGAGTATGGTGACGACTGAGGTCAGGAGTATGGTGAGGACTGAGGTCAGGAGTATAGTAAGGACTGAGGTCAGGAGTATGGTAAGGACTGAGGTCAGGAGTATGGTGAGGACTGAGGTCAGGAGTATGGTAAGGACAGAGGTCAGGAGTATGGTAAGGACTGAGGTCAGGAGTATGGTAAGGACTGAGGTCAGGAGTATGGTGAAGACTGAGGTCAGGAGTATGGTGAGGACTGAGGTCAGGAGTATGGTAAGGACTGAGGTCAGGAGTATGGTGAGGTCAGAGGTCAGGAGTATAGTGAGGTCTGAGGTCAGGAGTATAGTAAGGACTGAGGTCAGGAGTATGGTGAAGACTGAGGTCAGGAGTATGGTGAGGACTGAGGTCAGGAGTATGGTAAGGACTGAGGTCAGGAGTATGGTAATGACTGAGGTCAGGAGTATGTTGAGGACTGAGGTCAGGAGTATAGTGAGGACTGAGGTCAGGAGTACGGTGAGGACTGAGGTCAGGAGTACGGTGAGGACTGAGTTCAGGAGTACGGTGAGGACTGAGGTCAGGAGTA
>MUZC01003544.1:193215-227461 GCA_002072015.1 Radix auricularia | reverse complement strand
AAACTGATTGAGTGGAATGCATTCATGATTCATGCACAATTTTAGTAGTATAGCAAATAAAACTGTTTGGTTTTTTTATTGTTAAAAGTAATAAAACTTTCTGAAGTATTGTAAAAGTGTTTTATTGCTGAAGATTTATTTCTTCATTATTGGCCGGGCTTCGGCCAAATTTCATCTGAATATTTCGTAATCAGACGAAAAGCAGCCGCAAATGTCAATTTACGGAGAAATCCGGCTAATCCGCGGAGAAATCCGGCTAATCCGGATATCAGCCGAAAAATTATGTCAGCCAGCCGAAATTTAAAAAAAAATTCGGCTGGCAGGTCTAGTTTTATATGATCTTTTTAACAAAAGTAGTGGTTCTCGCGGTCTTTTTAAAGTCGGGGCCCATATGGGGCCTCAGAACAGGGCTCAACGCATTGGTACATTTGTTTATGTAAGTAGTTTATCGGGGCCCATATGGGGCCTCAGGACAGGGCTCAACGCATTGGTACATTTGTTTTATGTAAGTAGTTTATCGGGGCCCATATGGGGCCTCAGAACAGGGCTCAACGCATTGGTACATTTGTTTTATGTAAGTAGTTTATCGGGGCCCATATATCTCTTGTCAGAGTAGAAAATCTTACAAAACCAATGTAAGCTAATGAATAACATTCTGTATTTCATTCATCAAATCTCTCACATCTAGCAATACCTTATTGAAGTAAGTTACACAGTGATACATAACATTCGTGGAATAGTAACATGGCTGACAATAAAAATCAATACATTTGTAATAGTTCCCAGCAGACAAACTTAATAAAAAAACAGATTTCCCTACCGTTATTTCTTTTGTCTATTAAGTGTCTAAAAACTCGTGTTTCTGTTTTTTACCCATGATTTAAATAAGAAAAGATATTTCTTTTAATATTTTAATAGACTATATCCTCTACGCCACAATTCTAACTTGTTTTTTAAAAAATCAATATAATTTTTGTTTTTATCGCAATGAGTGTAAAACTTACAATAGAAAAAATAGTTAAATAAGTCTAATACTTAATAATTTTTTTAAAAATTAAGCCATGTTTAGCTAATACATCACTGCTGTCTTGTCATGTTTAAGTTAATCCATGTTTAGTTTTGTGGCATCTTTACTTTAAACAGTGTTTATTTTATGTGAATATTGCACTGTGTTTAATGTATTTCATGTATTTATTATTTTCCTATATAAAGGACGATCGTGTTAGTAGCGATATTCTCTCAATACTTACGGAACATCGCCATTCCTCTACCATGGATGGAGAACAAGATCAAGTTCTTCGCTCTGTTTCCCGTGAGTTCTATTCAGGAAGTCTTAATACATTGTTCAAACTGCCCATACAACATTCTAGGGGGGGGGGGCGGTCAGTCAGGTTGCCGACATGACCACCTGCAGGGCTTTCATCATTTGATCACATTCTAGGAACGGTCAGTAAGGGTGCCAACATGACCACCTGCAGGGCTATCATCATTTTGGTTACATTCTGGGGGCATTCGGTTGGGGTGCCAAATATTTGAGAGAAATCTTAAAACCCTCAGACCTCAAAGGGTTGCGGGGTATCTCTGAACACATGGCCATTTTTACCCAAGATAAACAAAGTGAGATATATCATCATTTAATAAAAATTCTAAAAGAAAACAAACAAAACAAGTAACAAAAAAAAAATTAAAAAACTCAAATGTGTATTTAAGCGCAACTTCCAACAAAGAATTTCCTCTTTTTTTTTTTTCAAGGGAAATCATTCTAGATTACATTAAAGTCTATTCAAATAAATGATTTTGAAACTAAACAAAACAATTCCCAACTACAAATTGGTGCTAAAATTACGGAGGTCTAACGAAAAAAGAGTAACTTTCTTCTCCAACATTGTTCTAAATATTATATGCTATCGTTTGTCGTTTGTTTCAACCCTATAGGTCTAGCTGTATGGATGCTTAGAAATTTACAAAAAACTGATATATTTTCGTTTTTAAAATAATTTTTCCTGGAAATCCAGAAACATTTTCGGTATTATTTTTGCCCGTGCACACCCTTGAGACCTCCTTAACATACTTGCAAAAGTCCCGAACCCTCTGGTATGGTTCAGGAGGAGTTGCTTGTGCACGCTTGAATAGACAGCACAGACATTTTTAATATATAAACGCAATTAGAGTTTTTCCCAAGGGAAATTGCTTTTTTTTTAAAAGTTGAACAAAACAAAAATGTATAGGTCTACATGCTATTGTTTATCCAGTTCACTGAAGCCAATGAGGCACGTTTGAAAAATTATTCATTTCTGTCAAAAATTCATGTCAAATTTTATTTCTTGGACGCATTCCACATAAATAACCTTCGAAGTCTTATTTCTATGATGTCAACATTCGTATCAATTCTGAGATCACGTGATCATCTAAAGTCTAAAGATAGAAGAAGTCGGCTTGACCCCTGTTTCAAATAAATCTCAATATCAGAATGTTTTCCTCAATAATGTAGTCCATGTTTCTGTTATCTCTGTCCCGTTTTCAATGTTTACATTCACGCTGTCAACAGGTCTTACTGGCTATCATCATTGCCTGGGCTGTCTGCGCTATTCTCACAGCTACAAACGTGTTGCCACACGAACCGGAAGTTGGCTACAAGGCAAGGACAGACATACGTTTGGCGACCTTGTCAGACTCTCAGTGGTTTAGGTTCCCATACCCAGGTTAGTGTAGAAGAAATTGAGCCATACCCTGGTAAGTGTAGAAGAAATTGAGCCATACCCTGGTAAGTGCAGATCAAGATGAGTCATACCCAGGTAAGTACAGGACAAGATTAGCCATCCCCAGGTAAGTACAGAATAATATAAGCCATACCCAGGTAAGTACAGAACAAGATGAGCCATACCCACGAAGGTGCAGTACAAGATGAGCCATACCCAGGTAAATAAAGAACAAGATGACCCATATCCAGGTAAGTACAGAATATCTTGAGCCATACCCAGGTAAGTACAGAACATCTTGAGCCATACCCAGGTAAGTACAGGATTTCGCGATGTCAAAACTCGGTCACAGTATATCGAAAATATTTCGCAACACAATTGAACATTGAATCAGAATTTTTCTTCATCTGTATAGGACAGCGATGAGCTTACTATTCAGTATCTTTAAAAACTTATTTCACTCTTCACTGTAATATTTGTATCAGAGAGTCTTTGTTTCCACACTTCTCAATACGCCACATCTATATTGCTGTCTCGTTCTGAAATCAAAGAATTTTTTTTGGTGTTTGTTATTGTTGACACGCTTGTTCTTTCTTTGGCTGAATTGTTCATTATTTTACTAACTTCCTTCTACACATTCTCAGCATCATACATACGATAGAAAGACACGATCCCGATTCAAATCGTCTTATTCTAGACCCAAGTGATTGATTGCGTATTAGAAATGCTGGACTTATAAAAAAAAAAAGGGGGGGGGGGTACAAAATAACCATGTGTCCATGATATGATGCTTGTGATACTTGTTTGTGCTGTCAGGGGCGTTTTCTCTACAGTTCAATTGGATGTTTCCTCTGATAAGTGGATGTTTACCTGTAAAGATTGTGATGATTTCTTTACATCTAGGCCAGTGGGGCGTTGCTACCATAAGTCTATGTTTACCTGTAAAGATTGTTTTTACTTCCAGGCCAATGGGGCGTTCCTACGATAAGTCTGTTTACCTGTAAAGATTGTTTTTACTTCCAGGCCAATGGGGCGTTGCTACCATAAGTCTATGTTTACCATAAAGATAGTTTTTACTTCCAGGCCAATGGGGCGTTCCTACGATAAGTCTGTTTACCTGTAAAGATTGTTTTTACTTCCAGGCCAATGGGGCGTTGCTACCATAAGTCTATGTTTACCTGTAAAGATAGTTTTTACTTCCAGGCCAATGGGGCGTTCCTACGATAAGTCTTGCCGGGGTGCTAGGAATGTCGGCAGCGATTTTCGCCTCAATCATCGAGTCTGTTGGAGACTACTACGCATGCGCACGATTATCCGGGGCCCCGCCTCCACCCGGAAGTGCTATCAGCAGAGGTTAGTAACAGTTTTCCCCGTAAAATATATCATTGATAACAATAATAAAATGCATTGAGCAAAAGTAGGTCAATGATATTCTTATGTTTCAGGCATAGGCATGGAAGGCATCACGTGTCTGTTAGCTGGGGCGTGGGGCACTGGGGGTGGAAACACGTCATACAGTGAAAATATTGGCGCCATCGGCATCACTAAGGTTAGACATCAGCCATAGTCCGAATTAATGATTATAAGATCTTTTACCTTAATTACCAAATAATAAAACATACAATAAAATTTTAATGTTTTTCATGTGATTCATTGGGCATAAGCTGTGAACATTTCATATATATGAATTTTTCACTTTGCTATGAATACTGAAACACTAAACATTTTCACATTCACCTTTTAAGTTAAAATCATAATTCTCCTAATAGCTACGAAAATTTTAGTTTCTGATTCGTTGCCAGGTTGGAAGTCGTATAGTTATTCAAGTAGCTGGCGTCATTATGCTGGTCCTGGGCTGCCTTGGCAAGTTTGGGGCTTTGTTTGTTACCATTCCTGAGCCAGTTATTGGGGGCTTGTTTTATATCATGTTTGGTGAGTGGACATAATCTTTGAGGCTTGTTTTATATCATGTTTGGTGAGTGGACAGTGTTATTGGGGGCTTGTTTTATATCATCTTTGGTGAGTGGACAGAATCTTTGAGGCTTGTTTTATATCATGTTTGGTGAGTGGACAGAATCTTTGAGGCTTGTTTTATATCATGTTTGGTGAGTGGACAGCATCTTTACATCTTGTTTTATATTTATATATCTTGTTTGGTGAGTTCATTGAACTGTGAACTTTAACAACAACAAAAAGGAAGCAACATACACTAGAGTCCAACAGGGGGTGGGGGAGGATATCGGTTAATTGCTGAACATCAGTGATATCAGAAATTCCGTAAATAGGCCACCTGATCATAAGCCCATGGGCATGTAATGGGAAGTCCTTCCGTATACAGGTCTATGGTCTTATATTTGGTACAAAGATGATTAAACACGCATACCGAAACTTTTGATGAATCGTCAACGTTATTAAGTATTATAAAAATAAATTTGGATTATTTTTTTATTTTCATTACACATAAAATAAAATTTTAGAGGATCAATGTAAAATCGCAATTGTATTAACTTTGGAATATTTTTAAGGAGCTTATTTCACAGGAAAATGATTTTTTTTTTAAACCTACACATGCATTATGTGGTGCAAACATTTCAATCATGTAGATTCTAACATCAATTGTCCGTTTTGAAGCCAATGACCTATTTACGGAAATTTGCCATCAAGGGAGGGCGAGTGAAGTTCAGCAATTAAGGCAAAGGTCAAAGTTCACGCAGACTCACTGTCATCCTGCAAGAAAATAGCAAAAGCAAGTTACTTACAATGATTGAATTAATACAGAAGCAACGAAAGGCAGCCAAATTTACATTGTATATCATGGTTTTCATTTTGTGGAGAAAGGTGTGGTACATTTCAAGGGATTTCATTACAATAAACTCAAGTCAATAAAAAAATCCTTTCTTTTCTGTAAGATCAAAATAGTAAATGGCCACGTTAGAAATCTGGCACCATGTCTATTTTTTACAGTGTTAAATATTTGATAATCAAATCAACCAGCGTAAAGTAGGATTTCTATTTATTTTTTTAAAATCAGGATAGAAGTATTTGGAATTGAGAATTAAAGGCAAGAAGAAAAAAAAATGTAATAATAAATAGTATCATCTCAATTAGCGAGTATCTTATAAAATTATCATCTAACACCATCATTAGACATTAGATCATTTTACTTCATTTTGACGTTACATCATTTACCTACTTGTTCATGCTCATCTAATATTTATCATCTAATATCTTTATCAAGTTTCAAATTAAACCTGTTTTTTTTTCCACTTTTATATGACATGCTTGTTAAGGTGAGTTAAAAAACCCAATGATTATCTTCTCTTGTTGCCAGGTATGGTAGGAGCTGTGGGAATCTCCAATTTACAATTTGTTGACCTCAATTCTTCTCGGAACCTCTTCGTGTTCGGCCTGTCCATCTTCTTTGGCCTCAGTGTCCCCGTATGGGTGGCCAAGAATGGCATACACACAGGTCACTTTTAATGGGAGAATTAATTTGTATGGGTCAAAGTTTTTAATGTAACATAATTTAAAGTATTCCAAAACTTTGAAAAAGTGTTAAGAACATGAACAATTTCCAGCAACATTTCTCCAGCATTCCATTTTGAGGGGATGTTGACGTGACGTCATGTTTGTGTCTCACCAGGTAATGATATTGCTGACCAAATCCTCACAGTACTCGGAGGGACCAGCATGTTTGTGGGGGGCGTCTTGGGCTTTTTCTTGGACAACACAGTACCAGGTAAAACACATTAAACACATATCAGGTACAACACAATACCAGGTAAAACACAATACCAGGTACAACACAATACCAGGTACAACACAATACCAGGTACAACACAATATCAGGTACAACACAATACCAGGTACAACACAATACCAGGTACAACACAATACCAGGTACAACACAATACCAGGTACAACACAATACCAGGTACAACATTAAAAATCAATTACACATGATATAAGAATATGGTGGGAATCTTTGCCTCACTCACTTAGATCAAACAAATGAGATTGTATGTTCTGTCATTTTAATGTGTCTCTGTTCATTTTTTGTCCTTACGTTATTATTTTTCTATGATTTAGAATGTCTTAAACTTAAATAAAGTAAATATTATTTAATACTTGTGTTTGTTATTTGTATTGACAAAGGAAAACTCCGAAACGTTAACATTATTATTAGTCAATTAAAAAGGTTTATTTTACTGTCTAGATTACACAATTTGTTTGTGTATCTTGTATTTTACTTTATCCTATGTTTCCCTTGCTCTATTGTACCCTATGTTCCCATTGCTCTATTGTACCCTATGTTCCCATTGCTCTATTGTACCCTATGTTCCCATTGCTCTAGTGTACCCTATGTTCCCATTGCTCTAGTGTACCCTATGTTTCCATTTTTCTTCTGTGACCCTATGTTTACTACGTTCTCCTGCAGGGGTCTAAAAATTTTCTGCTGGAGGGCCGCATTAAATGTCAAAGAGCTGCTTGAGGGCCGACAAACACACACTTTTGTGGTAAACGATATGTAAAAAAAAATTTTTTTTAAAAAGATTGAAAGGTCACTTGAAGCAAGATGAGAAGGCCTCGCGGACCGCATCTGGCCCGCGGGCCGTAGTTTGGAGACCCCTGTTCTACTGTATCCTATGTTTCCAATGTTCTACTGTATTCTGTTTCCATTGCTTTATTGTACCATATGTTCCTATAGCCCTACTGTACCTTGTATTATTGTAGCCCTATTGTACCCCATGTTCCAATAGCCCTACTGTACCTTGTGTTCCAATAGCCCTATTGTACCCTATGTTCCTATAGCCCTACTGTACCTTGTGTTCCAATAGCCCTACTGTACCTTCTGTTCCTATAGCCCTACTGTACCCTATGTTCCTATATCCCTAATGTATCCTTTGTTCCTATAGCCTTACTGTACCCTATGTTCCTTTAGCCCTACTGTACCCTATGTTCCTATAGCCCCACTGCACCCTATGTTCCTATAGCCCTACTGTACCCTATGTTCCTATAGCCCCACTGTACCCTATGTTCCTATAGCCCTACTGTACCCCTATGTTCCTATAGCCCAACTGTACCCTATGTTCCTATAGCCTTACTGTTCCCTATGTTTCTATATCCCTACCGTACTTTATGTTCTTATATCCCAACTGTACCCTATGTTCCTATAGCCCAACTGTACCCTATGTTCCTATAGCCCTTCTGTACCCTTTGTTCCTATAGCCCTACTGTACCATATGTTCCTAAAGCTCTATTCTATTTCACGTTAGGAACACGAGAAGAGCGAGGGTTAATTCATTGGAACAAACTTGATGAAGGATCTGAAGGTGACCTTTCAGTGTATGACCTTCCCCTTGTCCAGCCATTCTTTAATCGTTGGAAGTTCACAAAGTAAGATTATTGTTAGTGTCGCTCAGCTGTCGTTGTGAGATTAATACAATCTTAGAGGTAAGGCAGAGAAGTCGATAAGATGTTAATACGATAGATTGTCATTTGGGCTAATCCGAAGAATCTCGACCGTGACGTCACGACGCTACCGGTTGCTGGAAACGAGAGTTCTATAATTTCTAAAAGGATTTTCAAAAAATTGAAGGTTTTAGGGTTTGGGTTAGTTATAGCTATAGTATTTTAATTTTAGCTTTTTTTAAGGACGTGCCATAACAACAAAGATGGCAGCCGGTAATGACAGTGGCGTCACGGTCGAGATTCTTCAAATTAACCGTTATTTGTTAACTGAATCTTTTCTGTGGATCACATCATGAATTTACGTTGGTCTTGGGCAATATTGGCATGTGGGTTAAAGTTAATAATGAATTATTCTAACTAGAAATATATTCAATTTAGAAAACAAATTGAATTTATATATTTTTTTTCAAATGATATTTTAAAAAAAATCATTTCTATTGTTCCGCTATTTAATTAAAATATAATTTTTTTTTACTAGCCATACCGCCTTCCCACCTGACATCAACTAATCATATTTGACGAGCCATCCATTCTCAGAAAGTAATTTATCTTGTCAGATGATCTTTTAGCTCTAACACGGCCCCTCTCCCCTTCCCCTCCCCCGGTAACCCTTGCACACTTCTGTTCATGGCCAGGACAGAATTAATATGTTCATACCCTCTGATGTGTGCTCACCTATAACATCAACATAGAAATATAGACATATATCACGTGTTGTTCTATAACATCAAAATAGAAATATAGGCGTACTAGCAATTTGCCCGCGCTTTGCTGCGGGAAGATGGAGTATTAGTGATAAATGAGTGAGTGCATTAAAAAAAAACCTATCTTTTGGCCCCCAGCGCCCATCAAGGAATATTTTAAATATTATTTCACCTTCTGCCATCGTGGAAGTGTATTTAAAAAATCCCCAACGTTGTATGCGTTACCTATTTGTGAAATAGGAAAAATAGTGCTTTTCAATTTGTATATAGCACATATTTGGAAAAAAAAACACGTTTTTGAGATCCCGGCCCCAATGAGTGTGAATTTTAAAATTATATTACGCTAATTTTGGTCGCGAAAGGGTACCCAACAACTTCCTAAAGTTTTATGCTTCTACCTACATAGGGAATGGGAGAATTAGGGATTTTTAATTTTTATAAAGTTAATATTAGGGAAAAACTACATTTTGGCCTCCCAACCCACAGTAAAGAATGTTTTAAATAATTATTCACCTGCTACCATCGTGGAAGTGAAATTAACGAACCCCCAAATTTTCATGCGTTTGCCTAGTTGGAAAATAGGAGAATTATTGATTTTCAAATTTTTATAGCACGAATAAGGAAATAAACACGTTTTTTGGGCCCAGGCCCACATGAGCGTGCATTTTAAAATTATTTTACGCCAATTTTCGTCGTTTTGAGGGTACCCATCAACTTCCTAAAGTTTTATTTTGTTACCTACACGATGAATTGTGGAATTTGTGATGAGTCGGTTTTTAATATAAGAAAAAGTTATATTTGGGCCCCCGGCCCCCTGTGAGTGGAAATTTATCATTTTCTTTAGCCAACTTTCATCTGGAGATTGTGCTTAACAACTTCCCAAATGGAACTTCTACCTAAATGGAGAATGGGGGAATTAGTTATGTGTAGTTTTTATATAGTTTATATTAGGAAAGAAACTACATTTGGCCCCCCGGCCCCCAGTAAGAGATATTTTAAAATATTTTTTCATCTGCTACCATCGTGAAAGTGTAATTATCAATTCCCCAACGATTCATGAGTCTACCTACTCGAGAAATAAGAGAATCAGTGATTTTCAATTTTTATAAATCTCTTATAAGAAAATAATAAGTTTTTGGCGTCCCGGCCCCCATGAGTGTGTATTTCAAAATTCTTTTACACCAACATTTGTCCTGAGAGGGTACTTAACAATTAGCCAAAGTTTCATGCTCCTACCTACACGGAAAATTGGAGAATTCGGGATAAGTTGTTTGTTTTTAATATAAGAAAAAATATATTTGGGCCCCCGGTACCCAATTAGAGGGAATTCTAACATTCTTTTTGCCAATTGTCGGGAGCTTGTACTCAAAAAATTTCAAAAGTTTCATGCTTCTACCTATATGGGACATAGGAGAATTAGTGATTTTCAATTTTTGTATAACTCATATAAAGAAAAAATGTTTTGGGGGCCCCGGCCCCCATTAGTGGGAAATTTAACATTCTCTTTTGCCAATTATCGTTGGAAGCATGTACTCAAAACATTTCTTAAGTTTCATGCTTCTACCTACACGGGAAATAGATGAATTATTGATTTTCAATTAGCATAAAGCTTATATCAGGAGAAAAACAGTTTTGGGGCCCCGGCCCCCATGAGTGTGAATTTCAAAATTCTTTTTCGCCATTTTTTGTTGTTAGGGAGTCTCTAACAACTTCTTAAAGTTTCATGCTTCTACCTATACGGGAAGTTGAAGAATTAGTGATGTAGGCAAAAAACATTTTTGGGCCCCCGGCCCCACATGAGTGAGATTTTCAAAATTCTTTTTCGCCAATTTTCGTAGACAGAGGGTACCCAACAACTTCCCCAAGTTTCATGATTCTACCTACACGGAAAGTTGGAGATTTAGTGATGAATCAGTGAGTCAGTGAGTCAGTCAGTCAGTCAGTCAGTCAGTCAGTCAGTCAGGGCTTTCCCTTTTATTAGTATAGATATCACGTGTTGTTCTATAACATCAACATAGAAATAAATGCGTATCTCGCCTGTTGGTTGTGTCTTTAACACTGTTAGTTGCCGCAGATATCACAATTTATTTTTCCAGTATGGTTAAGTAACATAAATATAAGATTTAGTTTGACAATCCACCATGTCCTCTAAAAATCTTGATTACTGTCTAACTATGAACTGCATTTGTCTTAACTGTGTTTTTAGATCACACAAGTTGAATCTAAGATCAGAGTTTTAAGCCATCTACTTAGGCCCACCATACAATCGAGTATAATAAATTGTAGCTACTTTATCCTACGTTCATTGTTTAGCCCACCCCTGTTCCCACTATTGACTTTATGGCAAGTCCCGTTGTGTCTCCCAATGATAAACTTGATGTCGTTATTGAATGTGTTTCAGGTACATTCCCATCTGCCCCGGATTTGTTTTTGACAAGGTAAAGAAAGGGACAGAAGTCAGTCTAACAGGAGAAGATAACTTTGCTTACGTAGAAAATGGAGATCTGAAAGCGAATCCTTCAGCGAGTTCTCACGTCACAAGAATTTAGATCACTTCCTGGAGTTATGACGTCACAAGAATTTAGATCACTTCCTGGAGTTATGACGTCACAAGAATTTAGATCACTTCCTGGAGTTATGACGCCACAAGAATTTAGATCACTTCCTGGAGTTATGACGCCACAAAAACTTCAATCAATTCATTGATTTATGATGTCACAACTTATATCAATTCAATCAGTTATGACGTCATAAGTATTTAGACCCGTTCGTTCAGTTATGACGTCATAAGTATTTAGACCCGTTCGTTCAGTTATGACGTCACAAGAATTTGGATATTTGTTCATTCTGTTGTGGCACACTTTCTATAGCTAATGTTGCTGTTTTATTTTATCAATTTAATGAACATCATATATTTAAATTCAATAATTTTGTATTAAATAAAATAATAATTACTCTAAATACAGCAACTTTTTTTTAAAAAACTTCATTGAATTTCTTCTTAGTTGTGTGTGTCAGGTTGTGTGTGTCAGGTTATGTGTGTCAGGTTGTGTGTGTCGGGTTGTGTGTGTCGGGTTGTGTGTGTCGGGTTGTGTGTGTCTGGTTGTGTGTGTCGGGTTGTGTGTGTCGGGTTGTGTGTGTCAGGTTGTGTGTGTCAGGTTGTGTGTGTGAGCTTAGAGCTAGTGAGTCCAGTTATCACGTGACCATCTAATAATTTCCCGCTCAGCTACGCGGACAAAGTCATGTGTTCACAAACATAAATAAAATATCATTTTATCAGGTCCCCTTTGAACAATCTTTAAACAATTAATTTTTATAGGGCAATGAATTATTTTCTCTATTTGAAATAAAAAGTCATAAAAAATGTATTATTATTATTTAAACCTACAACTTTCGTTTGCGAATTTTTATCATGGCGAAGTTATCAACCAAGTCAGTAAAGCTAAGTAAGCTTACAAGTTACTTTTCAATGCTCATTAGAGATAGCATATCATTCTTGGTTGTCCCATGCAAATTCTAACTTTTTAAATGATCGCTCTCTGATGTAGTTTGATTTCATTATTGATAGATAGATGCGAAGTGCGATGCTACATTTGTAAAGGACTGTGTAAAATTTATCTCATTCAAAAGCAGCAAAATGTTTAGCTCTGTGCACGTGTTTTGAGTTTCACATTGTGCTACTTCCTTTTCCTTACCATGAGCCTGGGGCTGGACAATAACTTTTATAATAGTTCTGAAAATTGAACTAATTCTGTAGGTAAGTCTTTGAATATTCTTCCATTAACTTGGCTGCTGCTCAGTTAGGTTTGTAAGAAAGACAAATTTCTCATGGGTGTCTTTACATGCGCCTGACCGATGTTGTACGGCTCAAGAAAGTTTGTCAATGATTACCAGAAATGCTGTTTTGGTGATGTCCTTTTATAAAACTGACACTTTCACTTTTTTGATAGTATTGAAAATTGTTTCTTCACTTTTTCCATGGACTTGTCCTTTCTTTTGTATTTATAGTAATCAAATTTAGAATGCTGTCTTTTAACAAACTCAATGAGAGACTTCAAATGCATGGCTGAATTCAAAGATATTCTCGGCTCTTGAAGGGATACATTTGTTTTCTGAAATCTTTCTAAAAATTCTTTCCTAAAATTCAAGTAAAATAGCTACTTCCTGTTGTTCAAGTTCCTTCGGAAATCTTTTGCTTCAAGTCAACAGTCATATGGCTGATTTTCGTTAGTTGCTGGGGTTTTTTTTTTCAGTATGCAATAAGCTCATAGAATGATTTAAGAGGTATCAATTTCACGTGCTTTTGAAGAACCTGTCAACGATGAGTAGATGCAACAACCCGGGTAGAAAGATTTTGCAGAAAACAAAACAAATCTGACTGCAGGAGCACAACCTGCGGCACTTTTCCCAACCAAATTAAGGGAATGAGCTGTGAACGGCACATAATGAGCGACAATGCATTTCTCACAAAGAATAGCCTGGACTCCATTATACTTCCGACTCCTATTTGCAGCATAGGCATATGACTATCCAAGGCATTTTAAGAGATTCATACAAACATTTTCCCATCTTAATTATACACTATAATAACTTTTAAGTTATTGTGGCCCCTGGCTTTCATCCACCATAGAGGAAGGGGGTCACGCATCTTTGACTATGTATTGTCACACATAGGGGGGGGGGGGGCATGTGTTTAAAAAATGTGACGTCACATAATAAAACACACAACTTTAAATAAAAGTCATCTTAAATGTTGAATTGTTTACAATTTATTTAACGACGTTTTTAATAGCTTCACGCGTGCTACGATATTAGAGTGCAGACTTACACTAAATACATATTTAAAAGACAAAGAATAATTTGCAACAGGCTAATTTTTATTTTAAAAATACGGCTTGGTTGGGGGGGGGGGGGCGCGTTCAAAGCTTCGTGACATCATAGCAGAAAAAAAGGGATGGGGGTCTAATCTATTGTGACAAAGTATGACGCGGGGTGGGGGTGTATAAATCGGTGACCTCACGTGACGTCATTCATGGACGGCCCCTTAAGTCGTGACGCCAGGAGCTACGGCTTCAACCCTGGCTACGCCTCTGGCCAAGATCACAGGATCTGTATCGCTGGGGAACATGTCTTTGAGACATGGGAAATAACTCTATAAAACAAAAAAATTCAATTAACTGTTTTTGTTACTTCCCTTGAGATGTTTGGCTTTAATCGAAATTAACAATTAATTCATGAAATTAATGGTTAATTTTTAAAAATTTACGATTAAATTAAAAAGTAATCGGTATCAGCCCTCATTATTACCTCTAAATATTGATATATTTTGTAACACATTTTAAGTTACCCATTACACTAACCAATTATTACTTTTACTCAAACTTTACCTTTGAAATACATCTACTAGCTCTTTTAAAAATTAAAAATAATTTCTATTTCTTTATACAAGTCACAAATTTACTGTAATTTTAAATACATTTGGAGAATAGATAAGGTTATTTAAACAGTGAACGCCTTTATAGCTGTATAGACTGCGAGACAGTGTTGCGAAGTCGGGGGAAATTTCCCTTATCGTGGGAATTTTTGAGCCAAATTTTGAGAAATGGGAATTATGGAATTTTTAATGATTTTGCCTAAAAAATGGGAATTTTTGAGATTGACCAATTTTAAAAATTAAATACATTCTTATATGAAAATAAAATAATTTGAAACAGGCTCATTTTCAAATAAGAAATACTTGTGTTTTGATGTGGTGGGAGTTGGGAGGCTCTTTGACGTAATGTTTGTTTATTTTTAGCGTGTCTAGGTTTTTTTCTTTCGGATCTAGGTTTTTTTCCTGACGTTTTGGCAAGGTTTTTCCCAACATTGTCACTGACAGTTTAAGGTTAGAGTGTGTAAATGTATTACTATTAAATAATATAATTAATTAGTCTGAGCCCGAATCATCATAAAATGTTTGTTACATATAAAGGATCAAATCATTACTACTATGTAAATATATAACAATCTATGTACTATGTATGATTGATTCATTATTAATAAATTTCAAACATTCATTAAAAAAATATTTATATAAATCACAGACAAATTTAAATTACAGGAGTATCCAAATAACTTTTTTAAAACTTCATAATGTTAAAATATAAATGTATAATCTATATTTTGGCTGTGTAGCCAAGTTGTTAAATAAAAACGTATAGATTAAATAAAAATTGAAAGTTCTCTAATAAGAATTGCCTTAAAAATGCAGAAATATTTTTTATTTTTTAATCTGGAAGTCCAAAGTCATTAAAATGAATGAGAAAGAATTTAATTGAAGTTGCCACTTTTCAGGTTTTTTCCCAAGTTTTTAATGCATGTGGGAATTTTTAGCCCAATTCGGGAATTTTTTGCGTCCTGCCTGGGAAAATTTGGCACTTAGACTTCGCAACACTGCTGCGAGAAAGCCTTTGACAGGAGCAGAGCTAAAACAAACTTTGGCAGATTATGAGAAGTTTCAACATTGAAGATAGGGCTGGTAATGATAATGGAAGAACTCTATAATCAGACAAGCAGTGCAGTGCTATTTAAAGTCTGTGTGTGTGTGGGGGTGGGGGGGCTTAATACAACCCTCATATAGAAATAATTATTTTAAAAAAACCTTTTATATTCCATTTGCAAGAACAGATACATGCAAATGCTCATTCTTCCCGTCAGTAAAACTGGAACAGACGTGGAAAAACAAAACCCTATCAACATTTAAAACTCTAATAAAATGCTAAACTAGACATAAACCATGGGTAAGCGTTGGACGCAATAATCTTCTTTATAGAAAGATAATTTGAAACCGATAAGAAAATATGTATTGGTAAACGATGAAACCGGACAATGGCCACTGGTGGTCCACTACACTTCCTCTGTTATGACACGCTGTGATGAAGATCGTATGCTTGATTATTTATTAAGAGTGGGTGCTGGAATATTTGTTAAGAGTAAGAGTGGGCGCTATCATATATTTAAAACTAGATACGAACTGCGGCGTAATATACGATGCAGCATTGCTCATAGATAGCGCAAAGATCGGGGGTGGGGGAGTATAATTACAGGTTGTGGGTGTGGGTATAAGTACAGCTTGTCTGGGTATAGGTAGAGTTTTAATGTGGGTGTTAGTACAGCTTGAGTGGGTATTAGTACAGCTTCAGGGGGTATTAGTACAGCTTGTGGGGGTATTAGTACAGCTTGAGTGGGTATTAGTACAGCTTGTGTGGGTATTAGTACAGCTTGTGTGGGTATTAGTACAGCTTGTGTGGGTATTAGTACAGCTTGTGGGGGTATTAGTACAGCTTGAGTGTGGGTATTAGTACAGCTTGAGTGGGTATTAGTACAGCTTGTGTGGGTATTAGTAAAGCTTGAGTGTGGGTATTAGTACAGCTTGAGTGGGTATTAGTACAGCTTGTGTGGGTATTAGTACAGCTTGAGTGGGTATTAGTAGAGCTTAAGTGTGGGTGTTAGTAAAGCTTGAGTGGGTATTAGTACAGCTTGTGGGGGTATTAGTACAGCTTGTGGGGGTATTAGTACAGCTTGTGGGGTATTAGTACAGTTTGTGGGGGTATTAGTACAGCTTGTGGGGGTATTAGTACAGCTTGTGGTGGTATTAGTACAGCTTGTGTGGGTATTAGTACAGCTTGTGGGGGTATTAGTACAGCTTGTGAGTGTGGGTATTAGTACAGCTTGTGGGGGTATTAGTACAGCTTTTGGAGGTATTAGTACAGCTTGTGGGGGTATTAGTACAACTTTAGTGTGGGTATTAGTACAGCTTTTGTGGGTATTAGTAGAGCTTAAGTGTGGGTGTTAGTAAAGCTTGAGTGGGTATTAGTACAGCTTGTGGGGGTATCAGTACAGCTTGTGTGGGTGTTAGTACAGCTTGAGTGGGTATTACTACAGCTTGTGGGGGTATTAGTACAGCTTGAGTGGATATTAGTACAGCTTGTGTGGGTATTAGTAAAGCTTGTGGGGGTATTAGTACAGCTTGTGTAGATATTAGTACAACTTTTGTGGGTATTAGTACAGCTTGTGGGGGTATTAGTACAGCTTGTGGGGGTATTAGTACAGCTTGTGTGTGTATTAGTACAGCTTGTGTGGGTATTAGTACAGCTTGTGAGTGTGGGTATTAGTACAGCTTGTGTGGGTATTAGTACAGCTTGTGGGGGTATTAGTACAGCTTGTGGGGGTATTAGTACAGCTTGAGTGGGTACTAGTACAGCTTGTGTGGGTATTAGTAAAGCTTGTGAGTGTGGGTATTAGTACAGCTTGAATGGGTATTAGTACAGCTTGTGTGGGTATTAGTACAGCTTGTGAGTGTGGGTATTAGTACAGCTTGTGAGTGTGGGTAGTAGTACAGCTTGTGAGTGTGGGTATTAGTACAGCTTTTGGGGGTATTAGTACAGCTTGTGGGGGTATTAGTACAGCTTGTGGGGGTATTAGTACAGCTTGTGGGGGTATTAGTACAGCTTGAGTGGGTATTTGTACAGCTTGTGTGGGTATTAGTACAGCTTGTGAGTGTGGGTATTAGTACAGCTTGAGTGGGTATTAGTACAGCTTGTGTGGGTATTAGTACAGCTTGTGAGTGTGGGTATTAGTACAGCTTGTGTGGGTATTAGTACAGCTTTAGTGTGCGTATTAGTACAGCTTGAGTGGGTATTAGTACAGCTTGTGATTGTGTATAAGTACTGTTGTGTGGGTTTTAGTACAGCTTTAGTGTGGGTATTAGTACAGCTTGAGTGGGTATTAGTACAGCTTGTGGGGGTATTAGTACAGCTTGTGGGGGTATTAGTACAGTTTGTTTTTGTGTGTATTAGTAAAGCTTTAGTGTGGGTATTAGTACAGCTTGTGAGTGTGGGTATTAGTACGGCTTGAATGGGTATTAGTACAGCGTGTGTGGGTATTAGTACAGCTTGTGAGTGTGGGTATTAGTACAGCTTGTGAGTGTGGGTAGTAGTACAGCTTGTGAGTGTGGGTATTAGTACAGCTTGTGTGGGTATTAGTACAGCTTGTGAGTGTGGGTATTAGTACAGCTTGTGTGGGTATTAGTACAGCTTGTGATTGTGTATAAGTACAGCATGTGGGGGTATTAGTACAGCTTGTGTGGGTATTAGTACAGCTTGTGGAGGTATTAGTACAGCTTGAGTGGGTATTAGTACAGCTTGTGTGGGTATTAGTACAGCTTGTGAGTGTGGGTATTAGTACAGCTTGTGAGTGTTGGTATTAGTAAAGCTTTAGTGTGGGTGTTAGTACAGCTTGAGTGGGTATTAGTACAGCATGTGGGGGTATTAGTACAGCTTTAAGGGGTATTAGTACAGCTTGTGGGGGTATTATTACAGCTTGTGGGGGTATTAGTACAACTTGTGAGTGTGGGTATTAGTACAGCTTGAGTGGGTATTAGTACAGCTTGTGAGTGTGGGTATTAGTACAGCTTGAATGGGTATTAGTACAGCTTGTTGGGGTATTAGTACAGCTTGTGTGGGTATTAGTACAGCTTTAGTGTGGGTATTAGTACAGCTTGAGTGGGTATTAGTACAGCTTGTGATTGTGTATAAGTACTGTTGTGTGGGTTTTAGTACAGCTTTAGTGTGGGTATTAGTACAGCTTGAGTGGGTATTAGTACAGCTTGTGGGGGTATTAGTACAGTTTGTTTTTGTGTGTATTAGTAAAGCTTTAGTGTGGGTAGCAGTACAGCTCTTGAGTGTGTATATTAGCACAGCTTGTGAGTGCAGATGATTTAGAGCATGTAAATATTGATTAACGGAAGGTCTCCTGAAACCTTTTTTCTATTTGCATCCGTGATCTCTCAAAAATATTGTAATTGCTTTTAGAAATACAGAAAGGTATAGATTCTAGATCTTTATTTATTTTACAATATATTAAGATGTGTTACTTGAATTGAACGAACAAATATCATACTATAGAATCTACGTGCAATATAGATATTGCTCTAAGAGACTTTGTACAAAATATCATACTATAGAATCTACGTGCAATATAGATATTGCTCTAAGAGACTTTGTACAAAATATCATACTATAGAATCTACGTGCAATATAGATATTGCTCTAAGAGACTTTGTCTTAGCCTCTGATCTCTTTTCCTCTACAAAATGCATGAGCTTTTGTTTTGTGAACAGGAATGTGTTGAATGTTTCATACGTTCTCTATTGTCAAATCTCGTGAGTCTAGACGATAAGTAATGGGACGTTAAAGGTGATGTCCTGTGGGTATATTTGATGGAGCTCTTTGTTGGTGTGGGTGTAGAAAAGAGCTTAAACCCCTTTTGTTTTGATCTTTGCAAAGTGTGTTTACGATCTAGCAAACGGAGAATTAATTAATGTATGGGAATAAATGCAAGCTTTCTAAATTTAAATTATAAATTTCATCTAAATTTCTCGAACTGAATCGTCAAATAAAACTAAAAGTAAAATCTGCAGAAGGGATTACAATTTTAAATATCAAATTTTAAATCGTATTCAAATGTTTATTCTTTATATAAATAATTCTTATATAAACGTTTTAATTGTTTGAGTTCTTAAGGTTCTTTTTATAGAGGTCTGTGTAATGTTTAATTCTAGCATCTATATGTATTGGTAATCAGGTGTTAGATTGACGTCATATTAGAGCATCTTGTTCTCGAAAATCAGCTGTTAGATTGATTCAATACTTGAGATTGACGTCATATTAAATCCCACTCTATAAAAGTCTATTCTGAGCTGATCTACACTCATCCTCACCAGACACTTTTATCGTTGTTTTGTCCTGAAAACTATTCAGCAGCTTTACTGTTTCTCAATATATAAATAAGAATTCCAATTCTCTATTCTAAACCAAATATTTCTTACCCAAACCTATGCACGGTTCCCCAGTTACAGCCCCACATATTCGAGGGTAAGGCCCTCTGTCAATTCTATTAGGTATGTTGTACGCATGGAAAATGAATTTACTCAACAGTAAAACCGTATGATTAACTATAATATGCTATGCGGTGTTACTTAGTTTCTTTTTAAAAAAAAACCTTTATATTAACTTGGGGCGTCTGCTTGCTTGCCGAAAAAACTGTGGTCGGTTTTTAAACCACTTCCTCGTAAGCTAGCAAGCTGAAATTTTGCAGACAGACTCGTGCCGATGATATAAATGATGTATCGAAATTTCGGATCGTTCGAATGTACTATAATTGAATTATTGAATTTTAAAATTATTTTATTTATCTCTACAATCTTTCCTGTCACGCTATAAGGTGCGCATTATATTGACAATACTTTTTAAAAATATATTCACGATCGGTGCGCATTATATTAAATACGTTTTACGAGACATAACTAAAATTTTGTTTTTTTAGATTGTTTTGCCCTGCGTATGATAATGAATATCCTTATAGCCTATGGCGGATTAAGGGGGGGGGGGCTGAGCGGGCTAAAGCCAGGGGCCCCCGACGGTTTAGGGGCCCCCAAACTTTTTATATTTATAATAAAAGTGTACAAATGTTTGCACGAACCCTTGAAAATATAAAAAGTTAAATAAATTTATAAATATGAACTTTACAACTGATCGCGATTCAGACCTGATACAGTGTTGCGAAGTCTAAGTGTCAGATTTTCCCTGGCAGGAGTAAAAAAATTCCCAAATTGGACTAAAAAATTCCCACAGGCATTGAAAACTTGAGAAAAAACCTTAAAAGTGGCAAATTGAATTAAATGCTTTCGCATTCATTTAATGACTTTGGCCTTATAATTTAAAAAATAATAAATATTTATGCATTTTTTAAGAATATTTTTAACAGAAAACTTTCAATTTTTATTTCATCTTTACGTTTTTATTTAACAACTTGGCTACAAAGCAAAAATATGAATTATACTTTTAAATTTTAACATTATGAGGTTTAAAAAAAAGTTTTTTGGATACTCCTGTAACGAACCTGTAATTTAAATTTGTCTGTGATTGATACAAATATTTTTTTTTAAATGAATGCTTTGAAATTTATTAATAATGAATCAATCATACATAGTTACATAGATTGTTATATATTTACATAGTATTAATGATTTGATCCTTTATATGTAACAAACATTTTATGATGATTCGGGCTCAGAATAATTAATTATATTATTTAATAGTAATACATTTAGACAATCTAACCTTAAACTGTCTACAGTTTACTGTCAGTAACAAAGTTGGGGAAAACCTAGCCAAAACGTCAGGAAAAAAACCTAGATCCAAAATAAAAAACCTAGACACGCTAAAAATAAACATATGACGTCAAAGAGCCTCCCACCAACACAAAAAAAAAGTATTTCTTTTTTGAAAATGAGCGTGTTTCAAATTATTTTATTTCCATTCAAGAATGTATTTAATTTTTTATTTTAATTGTCAATCTAAAAAATTCCCATATTTTAGGCAAAATCCTTATAAATTTCCATATTGCCCATTTTTTAAAATTTGGCTGAAAAATTCCCACGATTCGGGAAATTTCCCAATACTTAATAATCGATAAAACGTGATTTAATTGGTTCACTTAGGGAACATAGTATAAAGTATACTTTTTCAAATTTCATATTTTACACAAGTTCCGCTGGCCGTTTGGAGAGAGCACAGGCGCGTGATGCAAGCGGTGTGGAGTTCGATTCCCAGCAGGGGATAATAAATTTTCCTTTTCACACTCAATTGTAACATATCGCAAACACTTCAAACAGTTATTTCTTCGTGTGTTTTTTTCCCATTATTAATATTTAGTTACAGTCCTATATTAGCTGTTAACAATCATTTTATTTTAATGGACTCTGGCTGGATAGAGCCCCCGTTTGATTGCATCCCGGGGCCCCGTGCAGTCTTAATCCGCCCCTGCTTATAGCTATGTATCTTATATACGGGTTTTCTATTATTATTTATTACTTTATATTAACTTGGGGCGTCTGCTTGCTTGCCGAAAAAACTTAGGATCCTTTTTAACCCACTTCCTCCTAAGTTAGCGAGCTGAAATTTTGCAGACAGACTCGTGTCCATGATAAAAATGATGTATCAAAATTTTTGATCCATCGAATGTACTGAAATTAAATTAATGAATTTTTAGATTATGTCTATATATTTCTATGTAACATGTTAATTTTTGTGCAAGAGTGTCGCGGTGCGTATTATAATAAACGACCTTTTTTTAAATACTTTCCTGTTGGGCTATGCCGTACGTATTATATTGAAGATAATTTTTTAAAATATATTCTCGATCTATAAATGTAAATGCGACTAATGGCTAATGTGGGACGTGGTGGTCGAGAGGTAGCGCTCTCGACTGTCATACCGATGGTCACGAGTTCGAATCCACACGAAGGTGAGGATTCGTTCCCGGGGCCTGAGGAGTCCCCGAGTCACCCAGCTCCGAATGGGTACCTAACTAGACAATAGTTAGGCGGCTGGGGTAATGCGTGGAACCCTTATAGCCGTGGCCTGTGACCGCTGCATCACTTGCCAACAGATCATCTGTCATGGTCTGTGGACGCAATTATCTTCTTCATAGAAGGAGCGTCTGTATATCTAAGAAAAAGATCTCTCTCCCGGTGAGCATGTTAAACATGTTTTTATGACTCTTTTTCCGTGATCAAATCCAGCTGAAGTTTAGCAGGCAGACTGTATAATTTTTAGCGCATTTTCGAGATGTCGAAATCGCTATTGCCCCCGTTTTGTCCGTCTGTCTGTCATCACCATGATCACAGGATCCATAAGTCCTAGACCCATGATGTATATATGTTTTTTGTATGTCCTGACCTGCCATTGGTGCATCAACACTCAGTTACTCGATCCGTTAAAAAACCCCGTTAAAACTACCAAAAAACTTTGCGAATCGAGAGTTAACACTGGCACAAGGAACGGGCGCCATTGCCGGAAGTCGAATACATAGTTTTTCAAGCATTCAAGAGTGGTGTGAAATAGTGCAAAAGAATTAATTAGTGTTTTTTTTAGTTGACGTCATTAAAATATGTGTAAAAGTTTAGAGAGTTTTACTTCATCATTTGTGGTGACTTGTAGTTAGGTTAAAGAGAAAATAATTTTTTTTTTTAAATGTAAAGAAATGACTTTTAAATTAAACAAAAGTATTAGGGTTTTTTTTTTGTTGTTGACGTCATTAGAATATGTGTAAAAGTTTAGAGAGTTTTTGTGTAGACGGTTGTTGTGGCAAAGTGGGACGCCATTAGGTTTGTTTTTTAAAGCAGTGTCGAAATTTCTTGTGTAATAGGAATTTTATGAATCTTGGAACAAGCGGTTCAGATACAATTATCTAAAACATATGTTGTAAATCTGTCCGTCCGTCCGTCTGTCATCACCCTAGATCTCAGCATCCAACAAAGTATCTGATGTAATTTCGATTATTCATTTTGGAAATTTTGTAAGTTAGGGATGATAAATTTTTTCCATTACGCAATCTACAGGTAGCTAAAAAAAAACAAAAAAAATATATAGAAATGCCACCAAAAAATTCACTTACATTAAACGCTGAAAGTCGTAAAAAAGCAGGTCAAATTGAAGCACGAAGAGAAGCAAATCGAATCGCTCAACAAATTCGTCGTCAAAACCTACTCATTCGTATGAGAGAACAAAACCGAGATACAACAGCACGTCGAATAACTCGACAGGATCTACAAGTAAGAGCTGCAGAACAACAACAAAATACTGCGGCACGTAGGGCAACACGTCAAGAACCAACCGAATGGGAACGAGCAGTTGCTGAATATGAGCAACAAATTCAAGACGGCCCAATGCATCGTTGCTACAGTTGTGATCGTTTATGGTTCAAAAAACAACTCCACAAGAGGACAAGAGCGCAACTAAAAACTTCAAAATGTACAGATGAGTACATTAATGTACTTGTACTTGAAGAACTGCACAAAAATTTAGAGTACTGGTTTTGCAACACATGCATTGTCAGTGTTCGAAAAAAATCGTTTCCTCGTCTGAACATTCAGAATTCGGGAATTAAATTTCCCGATGTACCTGATGTAGTCAAGAATTTGACAAGTTTAGCAGAAAGGTGTGTGGCTCTTCGTATTCCGTTTATGAAGATCATCACATTAGGCTGTGATCGTCAATATGGCATAAAATCAGGTGTTGTCAATGTTCCAATAGATGTGAGAAAAACAATCCAAGCAATACCAGCACATCCAAATGCAAGCGGTGTTATTGAAGTGACGTGGATGAGAAGTATGCGATTTAAGAACTACTACATGAAAGCGCGAGTAAACCGTGCATCAATTTGGAATGCTGCAGTAGCTTTGTGCCAAAAAACACTCTACAAAGCTGAAGGAGTAGTGCTTGACAACAATTTCAATGCCAACAATCCAGAAGAGATTGAAATTGATTCGGCTGAAGGACAAGAAGAACAAATGGATGTAGACGAAGCGAATGTTCCACAAATTGACGAAAAGGACACAGAGTTGTTGGAGATTCGTGCACAGAACGAGAACTACATTCCAGAAGAGACAATGCTAGATTCAGCTGAAGGCATTCAATTTGCTCCAGGTGAAGACCAAACTCCACTACCTATCCTTATGGATAAGTACTGTGAAGAGATGGCTTTCCCAACAATTTGGGGAGGAGAGCCAAGACGATGCAATGAAAACGTCAAGCTGTCATTTGAAGATCACGTTTCTTCAGAAATTCGTCGTTTTGATCGTCGTGCTGTTAAACCAGAGCATCTTTTGTTTCTTTACAAAAAAGCAATGATTAAACAGCTTTTGAGTAAAGTGAACATCGTCTTCCGTAAAGCAGCGGTATATATGAATGTAACAGCACAGCAAGCAATCAATCGAGATTTCATAAACGATGCTGTTGCGAAGGACAACGTTTACCGTTTCATGAACTCGATTACTGGTTCACCTGCCTATTGGGAGCAACAAAAAAAGAACGTGCTTGGAATGGTGAGACAATTTGGAATTTTTTCACTTTTCATCACACTGACAGCAGCAGAGACGCATTGGAAGGAATTGCTCAAAATTTTGAAAATTGTTGTCGACAAACAAGAGCCTTCAGACGAAGAGCTGAACGACATGGCATTTGAAGAGAAATCGCGTTTGATTAGTTCAGATCCAGTTACGTGTGCATTGTACTTTGATCATCGAGTCAAGTCATTGATGGCAACTTGGAAAGCAAGAGATGGGCCTTTTGGAATTTATAAAATCGCTCATTACTACTACCGAGTAGAGTTTCAGCATCGTGGCTCACCACATATTCACATGGTTGTGTGGTTGAAAGATGCACCAAGGTACAATCCATACGAAGAAGGAAATACCTCAATGATCATTGAGTTCATCGATCAATTGATGACCACAGAAGACAATGAAGAAATGGCAGATCTAGTCAAATATCAAATGCATAAATGTTCATTTACCTGCAAGAGAATGGTAAATGGACAGCAAATTTGCCGTTTTGGATCACCATTCCCTCCAATGGATCAGACTGTCATTCTGGAACCTCTTCCAAAAAACCACTTCAGAAATATGACGAATGTTCAAAAGGATAAGATATTTGGAATCAACACGAAGCTGCAAAACCTTTTGACGACTAGTGCCAGGACGAATGGAAGTTTTGAAGATCTGCTTACAAAACTAGAGTGTACAAGAGACGAATACATCACAGCAATCAGAAGTACGATCAACAGAACAAAATTCTTTTTGAAGCGGTTACCAAAAGATTGCCTTGTGACTGGGTATAACAAAAAGATTCTGTCTTTGATGCGAAGTAACATGGACATCCAATTCGTAACTGAAGCCTATGCATGTGTTGGCTACATCGTCGATTACATCAACAAATCAAGTCGAGGATTATCACGTTTGCTCCGTCAATGTGTTGAAGATTATAATCGAGGAAATCATTCTCTTCGAGAAAAGCTCAACAAATTAGCAAACATAATGTATAATTCGTCTGAAATTTGTGCACAAGAAGCTGTCTGGGCTCGACTTCGATTGCCAATGTCATATGGCACATCAACGGTCGAGTTCATTAATACATCGCCAATTGAAAATCGACAACACATGCTTAAGTCCAAAGCCGAATTAGAAAGAATTTACGCAGAAAATCCAAACAGCACCGACATCCTGACAAAAGGTCAAGTTGAAAGGTATACAGAAAGACCAAATCAGTTAAATGACTTGTGTCTAGCTGATTTCGTTGCAAACTGGACTATAAAAGGAAAAGGTGCAGTAGATCCTTTGCAAGATGAGGAAGAAGCAGACGCTGTAGAACAAGAAAATGTAGATCGACGAAGAACAACAAAACTGAAGCTTCTAGACGGGACAGAAATAAGTGAAAGAAGAGAGTCAAAAGTCATCCGGTACAGAAGATACAACAAAGAAAACGACCCTGACAATTATTTTCGAGAGATGATATTACTGTTTCTTCCATTCCGAGATGAAAAGGCTGAAGTTGAAGATGTCAATAAAGAGGAAGTGTTCCTTGCAAATAGAGAGGTCATCGAGAGAAACTACAAAAAATATAATGAGTCAGACCTCGATTTCAATGAAATTTGCAACGAATTGGAGAAAGAGAGAAGAGTGCAAAATAATGAACAAGAAGAAGGTGAACAAAACGAACAAGCTGACGAAGAAGGAAGGCCTGACGAAGAAATCGAAGAATTTGTCAACGTCTTCGATTATGATGACACAGTTATTCAACCAAACATCGTATTTGAGTTCGGTGAGCAAGAGTGGACAGCAGAGCAAGTTCGAAAGTATGTTGTTCCAGACCAAATGCTGACTGATGAATTTTTGACATTGTGTGACAGATGCAATGAAAAACAGCGTGACTACCAAATGGAAATACGACATCATTTCCTCAACAAAGATTTACCATTTTATCACTTTGTAAGTGGTAAAGCAGGTGTTGGAAAAAGTCATCTGATAAAAACAATTTATCAAGATGTACTCAGAATTTTGAGGAAGGATGCAGGAAATGCCGAAGGTGTTGAAGTACTTTTGGTAGCTTACACAGGAAAAGCTGCACACAACATTGGAGGAATGACAGCACATGGTGCTTTTGCATTAAATGCAGGTGCAGGTCAATCAAGAGTGACAGAACTCTCTGCAGACAATTTAAACACACTTGCTGCACAACTTTACAAATTGAAACTCATCATCATTGATGAAATTTCAATGCTATCATCCAACCTATTTGACCAAATTCATCGCACATTGACAAAAGTTTTCCGAACTCACAACACAGACAAAATCTTCGGAGGTGTTTCAGTTATCGTTGTTGGCGACTTCAATCAATTAGCACCAATTGGTAGTTACGTTTTCGAAGCGAGATCAGATCCAATTGCACGAATAGTGGGAAATCAAATTTGGCCACGCTTCAAATACTTTGAACTAGATGAAGTGATGCGACAAAAAGACGACAAGCTCTTTGCTGAAGTACTAAACCGTTTGGCAGTTGGACAAATGACAGAAGAAGACAAGCAAATGTTCCGAGATCGACAATTTTCCGAAGATCCAATTGAAGTTGAGAGATCAAATGGAGCGATTAAGTTGCTACCTCCAGAAGGAAAACAAGCGATCCGTCTTTTCCCATATAACGCTGAAGTGGATGCTTTCAACGAGGAACGAATTCGAAGACACAAAGCTACAAATCCAGATGTACTTGCAATCAAATTTACAGCTATGGACACGTTGATTGGTAGAGTCACACCAAGACAATCCAATCAAGCACTTCACTCGCTGGAGAACAAGAAAACAAATGACACAGCTGGCTTACCAAAATCACTCGAATTAGTCGTGGGTATTCGTTACATGGTGTCCACAAACATTGACGTCAGTGATGGGTTGTTCAACGGCGCATCCGGAATTTTAAGAATGGCAGAAGTTTTTCAACGAAAAGTAAACTCTGTCTACATAGAGTTTGACGATCTAAAGATTGGATTGAAAGCTCGAGCAGCACGAAAAGCATTCATGGATGCACACAATATTTCCCAGAATTGGACTCCAATTGCAAGGACAAAAAAAGTTTTTAACGTCCTTCAAAGTGGAAGTGTACAAGTTTGCAGAGAGCAGTACCCCCTAGTGGTCGCCGAAGGAATTACTTGTCACAAGAGTCAAGGTCAGTCCATGGAGCGTGTAGCAGTTCACTTAGGTGCTAGAAGCTTGCAACGCAAACTGGTGTATGTTGCCTGTTCTCGTGCAACCTCCCTGAACGGTCTCTATCTCATTGGAGAATTAAGAGACCCGAAACCACCAACCAGAAAAGACTTCCAGGTGGATACTGAAATTCAGCGTTTGAAAACAAGTTGTTTACTTACACCACGGTTCAAGATGCTCAGAGATCAATCAGCAGACATACAACTTGTGTCATTCAACGTACAGTCTCTACACAAACACGCAATCAGTATAAGAGCAGACCAAGTGTACACAGTCAGCAACGTTTTATGCTTTCAAGAAATTTGGATGAACAACACCGATGATGCCGAAATTCCAAATATGGTTGAAGTCGTCAGAAATCCTAGCACAATCAGAAAAGCAGAGGGAACCATCATCTACACAAATATCAATTCGGGATTGATGACATCACAACAAAAATCGATAAAACAAGAGTCTGGTCAACATCAACACATCGAAGCAACATCGTGTATGGTTGATGACATTGTCGTTATCAACATATACAAAAATCCAGCAACAAACAATCGGTTTTTCAAAGATTTCATCAATGAAAACTTTGCAGCACAACTCAATCAACCAAACGTCATCATTTGTGGTGACTTCAATCAAGATCTTAGCGGCCCAGGGGCAGAAATTGAAAACTTTTTCGAAACAAGCTTCAACATGCAGCTACTTTCACCAAGATTGGCAACCACGATCTATCAAACAACAATTGACGGAGTATTTGGGCGATTGGCTAATTACAATTTAGAATGTTTCATTTATGAGTCCTATTTCAGTGACCACAAACCACTTGTAGTTAGATTAAAGAGAAAATAAAAAATTATAAAATGTAAAGAAATGACTTTTAAATAAATTTTTTTCAGGTATATTCATTACACAAGAAAATTCATAAATATATGTCTAAAATCTAAACACAATTAGTGATAACTACATAATGCTGATATCTAACATAAGTACTGATACACAATACGAAAATGCGCTAACACGTCCTGAGTCCAAAAAGGGACCAGGCTTAACATGATTTTTTGGACTATAAATCCTTTATATATTTGAGACACAACTAAAAATAATTATTTTTAGATTGCATTAAAATGAACAGTCTTTTATTTTTTTCTCGTATATAAAGGATTTATAGTCAAAAACTTGTTTTTTACGGTTTAAAAAAATATTAATACATTGTTACAGTACAAAATTAAAACTTGTTTACATGTTGGTAAAATACATAACATCATGCAATATTACAGCATTATTACTGTATTAATGAGTAAGAGTGTGTTCAGAAAGTGTTACCGTATATAATCTCATACATAGACGTTTTAAAGCTTCATCCAATATTCGCGTTTGTTTGTTTTTTTCGTTGTTTGCGCGGATGTAAAGAGAGTAACTCCCACAAATAGCAAGGGTATACTGTACACAATTTCTCTAATAAAAAATGGAATGCAATAAACATGGATTTTATAGAAATTGCTAGTGAGTGATACAGAGTCAGTTTGTAGAATACTATATCATGGCATCGATCAAATGATGAAGGCTGTGGGACTTGATTGATTCATTTCTTTGTACAGCTTTTGACCCACTCAGTTCTTAAAACGATAGAGAGGCCTTTGATTCAAGAAAAACCGGTTTTTAACCCAAACACATTTTCTGTTTGATATTAAATGTTCAATTTAGCACAGAAAGTATTATCCCTGTAAAAGTTAAACATACATGTAATTTTATATCTAAGACAGTGGTCACAGGCCACGGCTATGGGGGTTCCACGCATTACCCCAGCCGCCTAACTATTGTCTAGTTAGGTACCCATTCAGAGCTGGGTGACTCGGGGACTCCTCAGGCCCCGGGAACGAATCCTCACCTTCGTGTGGATTCGAACTCGAGACCATCGGTACAGCAGTTGAGCGCGCTACCTCTCGACCACCGCGTCCCATTTTATCCTAATATTTATTGTTTAACTTAGCTTTATTTTTTTGTCGTGGTATTGTATACAGTTTGTAATAATTTGAAATATTCAAAACTGACAAAAGTATAAATTCAGTAAAAAAAATATCCATATATAGGTGCGGTTGAAGGCCGATAACCCCAGCATAGGTTATAGTACAAATAAAGGCAACGAATGTAAGATAAGATAATTTTTTTTTTCATTATGTGAGCAAATTCGCGTCTGATTAGAAATCGTTTTAATATTATAAAATATAATATACGATTTTTTTTTCTATTATTTGCAAAGCTCAACATGAAAAAAGGGCTCAATAAAATTGATGCGTGAATTATATTTAGAAATGCCAATAAGAATTAATGAGGCATAAAATATCCTGGTTGCCTCAACCTGTAAAACTCTGACATTTCCCCGCCCATTTCCCAGGTCAGGCTGCCCTAACAAGCCACACCCACGGCTACAACCTGCCTGAAACCAACAACCTTTACCTTGCGTTAACATTCGATTGATCTGGAAACGTTTGTTAAGTAATGCATAGCCCTCTCTAACAAAAAGATTTCTTTGTGAATCTGATATTAACTAATTTAATTTTAATTATAAGATTTAATATAAAATTGGTAAATTTCTTCAATTAAAACAACAATTTACTTATCTTATGAAAATATTGAAAATTTTATTTTCAAATTAAAATGCAGTTTCAATTCGCTAATTGTGATGATGGTTTACCATTACTTAGAAACATATTAAGGATAGGGTTATACATTCTGAGGTAGCCTGAATTATTATCCAAATTTGAATTATTTGAGGTTGATATGGGCTGTGAAACACATACTTTTAAACCATAGAGCGCACCACATGCACAGCAAGTATATTTAAAACTATAACTGCTAATGTGTGTGTGTGTGTGTCAGTGGGAGGGGGGATTTATAGAGCTATAGAGTGTGTGAGAGAGCGAAAAATAAAGAGAGAGAATGAGAGAAATTACATTACCAATTTGCAACAAAATTTTTATCAACATGGAAACAAAAATTTGCCAATGAAAATGGATGTGTCATTTTTGTTGTCATTACAATTAATAATGTAGGTTGTTTGGCATATTAAAAATGTAATATTAGTGGAGTCGATGCATCAGTAACAGTGGTAAACTGTGGTTTTAGATTTAATTATAATTTTTTTTTTTTAAAATAAGCATTGTTTTAAACATGAATCTCTTGCTGTACTACAAAGATCTAATTTTAGCCTCACCAGCTAACATGTATTCCTGTTTCAAACAAGGTATTTCATTTATTAGCACCAGTTTATTTTGGCTATGGTTCTGGTGAAAAAAGAAAGAAAAATTATCAATATTAAGATTTTGAAAAAATTAGTTGCCTCATAAATTATTTGGTGATTCGCATTGAAATATGTGTCTCCCTGTTAATCCTCTGTTTGGCGTTTAATGCGTTGTGTTATAGGAAACACATCTCAAACCCATCCACTCCACCGAGCAGTGACACGAATGAGGCCTTTATGTCTGGGGGGGGGGGGATAAGCCACGATCATGCGGTCATTAACAATAGCTGGAACTACTTGAAGAGAAGACTCTCATCAAATCTGTTATTTTCGGTATAAGATGACAACAATTAAACCTAAGAAGAGTTATCTGTGTTTTAGTACAGTTTGTAGCAGTCAAAAACATATAGAGTTCCAGACGATACATCAATAAATAAAATCCTGGGATTACCCAGTCTGCTCCCGACAGTTAAAAATGGACTTATTTGTTTTAAATTTAAAATGTTTACAAGGGCGCACTAACAGATACATAATTTTTTTTTAATTAAATGCTTTTCTTGAAATCAATTCAGTTAAGAATAACGATGAACAAGTGGTTATGACGTTTTACTATGTTGAAAATGTTGACATTAAATGTAGTTCAATAGAAACATTTAATTTTTCAAAAAGAAATTCTGGAGGAAATTTTTGGGCGGAATGCATTTTTACATTCTTAGCCTGTGTTTAAACTTTTTAATTGAATATTTCTCCATTTTCCAAAGTTCTGATTAGGTATGAAATTTTTTAGGGCTGCGGAAATTATCGATTAATTTCTCGATTAATCGGTAATTGTTTTATCGATTAAAATTATTTTAATCGATAAAATAGTGATTGAATTTAAAGAAAATGTTTTAAACAAATTTTACGATTTGTTAATAAATAATTAATTATTAACAATTAACAATAGTTTGCTTTATTTACCAACAAACTTCTCCATTGAAAAAAAAAAGATTTTTAAAGCGTAAACTTTAAAATAAAGCTGTTTTTATAAATAAAATGATATTAAAAAATTAACATTGTTTTTACTTTATTAGCAATAACAAAATTTTAATTCATTGACATTATGTTTAACTACTTATATTTAGGTCAAAAAGGTAGTGAGTATAGCCTCGTCAAAACGACCCAATATGCGGCTGCATACGCGCTCGTTCACTTCCGGTTATTGCTATTCTTAGTAATACTTTTTTTATAAGGTTAAAAATTTCATCGGTGAATGTGTGGCTGTGTGGTCATATTGATAGTACGATAGTACGCTACATCGCAGGTCAGGGGTTCGATTTCTTATTGATGCCTATTTTTTTATTTTTTTTTTTCAAACAATACTACATGAATTGATTATGCATAAGATTTTTTTTTTTTTAATGGTTTGTTTTGATGTTAGGCTTAGGGATAGACTTTAGGGTTACGTTAAGTGATAGTTATTAGGGTTTGGGTTAGGTTTAGTGATAGTTTTTAGGGTTTGGGTTAGGTTTAGTGATAGCTTTTAGGGTTTGGGTTAGGTTTAGTGATAGTATTTAGGGTTGGGTTAGGTTTAGTGATAGTTTTTAGGGTTTTGGGTTAGGTTTAGTGATAGATTTTAGAGATTGTTTGAATGCACATATAGAATCGGAGGTTCAATGAAAGGCGCAGTGAATTCTTGTAACTCTTCAATTTTATAAACATCATTTTATAAACAATGTTACTAAGAATAGCAATAACCGGAAGTGGACGAGCGCGTATGCAGCCGCATATTGGGTCGTTTTGACGAGGCTATACTCACTACCTTAAGTAAAAGAAAGTCAATTGCCTGTTTTTGTTACTTCCCTTGAAATTTCCAGTTTGATGACGTCATATATCTTATTTTTAGCTTTAATAAAAATTATCGATTAATTATTCGGTAATTTTTCAAAAGTTAATGATTAAATTTAAATTAATCGATAACAGCCCTAAAAATTTTTCAAACTTATGATTTTCTGAAGGTAACACATGATTTAGTAATTACCGATAATACTATTTTTTTTTCCATTCTAGCAAGTTAGTTAATTATAACAAGTTAGTTAATTATAACAAATTAGTTCATTATAACAAGTGAGTTAATTATAACAAGTGAGTTAATTATAACAAGTGAGTTAATTATAACAAGTTAGTTAATTATAACAAGTTAGTTATTTATAACAAGTGAGTTAATTATAACAAATTAGTTAATTATCACAAGTTAGTTAATTATAACAAGTTAGTTAATTATAACAAGTTAGTTAATTATAACAAGTGAGTTAATTATAACAAATTAGTTAATTATAACAAGTTAGTTAATTATAACAAGTTAGTTAATTATAACAAATTAGTTAATTATAACAAGTTAGTTAATTATAACAAGTTAATTAATTATAACAAGTTAGTTAATTATAACAAATTAGTTAATTATAACAAGTTAGTTAATTATAACAAGTTAGTTAATTATAACAAGTTACTTAATTATAACAAGTGAGTTAATTATAACAAGTTAGTTAATTATAACAAATTAGTTAATTATAACAAGTGAGTTAATTATAACAAGTGAGTTAATTATAACATGTGAGTTATTTATAACAAGTGAGTTAATTATAACAAGTGAGTTAATTATAACAAATAAGTTAATTATAACAAGTGAGTTAATTATAACAAGTGAGTTAATTAGAACAATTGAGTTAATTATAACAAATTAGTTAATTATAACAAGTTAGTTAATTATAACAAGTTAGTTAATTATAACAAGTTAGTTAATTATAACAAGTGAGTTAATTATAACAAGTGAGTTAATTATAACAAGTGAGTTAATTATAACAAGTGAGTTAATTATAACAAGTGAGTTAATTATAACAAGTGAGTTAATTATAACAAGTGAGTTAATTATAACAAGTGAGTTAATTATAACAAGTGAGTTAATTATAACAAGTTAGTTAATTATAACAAGTTACTTAATTATAACAAGTTACTTAATTATAAC
>MUZC01003544.1:178951-192083 GCA_002072015.1 Radix auricularia | reverse complement strand
TCCCTTGTCGCCAGCAAAGTACGAATAATGAGGAAAAACTCGTACCACACAAAGAAAAAGGGAAGTCCACGCATCAATACCTCCTGCATGAAAGACCCTGCGATAGCGCAGCTGTTCAAAGACAAGGTGAAGGAAAGTCTCTCAAAGATGTCCCCATGCGTCACCATTGACTCCAAATGGACGCAACTGAGAGACACAATCTATACATCCGCAATACAAGCCTTTGGCAAAAAATCTCACAAAAACACGGACTGGTTTGATGAACATTGGGACGAGATGAAACCCGTCACTGAAGCAAAAAGGAAAGCTCTTATGGCTTACAAGGAAAAGCCTACACCTGACAATTTGCATGCTTTAAAAACAGCTAAGTCACTTGCCCAAAAGGTTGCACGTAAATGTGTCAATACCTACTGGCTTAAGCTCTGTTCCAGTATACAATCAGCTGCAGACATGGGCAATGCAAAAGTCATGTACGAAAACATCAAAAAGGCAACGGGCCCCTTGACGTCAAAAGCTGCTCCCCTAAAGTCCAAAAATGGAGAAATTATTCAAGACCAGGCAGCACAGCTAAAACGGTGGGTTGAGCATTATCTGGAATTGTATTCAACAGTTACCACAGTCTCCAGCACCGCTCTAGATGACATCCCAGATATGCCACTCATGGAAGAACTTGATGTCGTGCCCACACAGGAAGAGCTGAGCAAAGCAATTGACAGTCTAGCTTGTGGAAAAGCGCCTGGGAATGATGGAATACCACCAGAGGTTCTAAAGAGTGGCAAGACAGCTTTACTCCAACCATTGCACGAGATTCTGTCCCTCTGCTGGGAACAGGGCTACATCCCCCAAGACCTAAAGGATGCAAATATAGTGACACTATATAAAAACAAAGGTGATAGGAGTGATTGCAATAATTATCGCGGCATTTCACTCCTTAGTATTGTAGGAAAGACCTTTGCCCGCGTTATACTAAAACGTTTACAAAGCCTAGCATCCCGCGTCTATCCAGAATCTCAGTGTGGTTTCCGGTCCGGTCGGTCTACCATAGACATGGTGTTCTCCATACGACAGCTCCAGGAAAAATGCAGAGAGCAGCAGATGCCACTATACATTGCATTTGTGGACCTTACAAAAGCCTTCGACTTAGTCAGTCGCAACGGGCTATTCCAAATACTGGCAAAAATTGGATGTCCCCCTCACCTACTTGCCATCATCAGACAGTTCCATGAAAATATGCTTGGCACAGTACAGTTCGATGGAGCTAAGTCAGAGGCCTTCCCTGTCAGCAGCGGAGTTAAACAAGGTTGTGTACTCGCACCAACACTCTTCGCAATATTCTTCTCTGTACTTCTTCGATACGCATTCAAGGATAGCAGTGAGGGAATCTGGTTACATACCAGAGCTGATGGAGGACTTTTCAACACTGCCCGCCTCCGAGCCAAGACCAAAACGACGGATGTCCTAATTCGAGAGCTACTATTTGCGGATGATGCGGCACTAACAGCACATACAGAATCTGGTTTGCAACAACTCGTGTCAAGCTTCTCCAATGCCTGCAAAGAATTTGGTCTGCAAATCAGCTTGAAAAAGACAAACATCATGGCCCAAGACACTCGACCTCCTCCTACCATAAATATCGATAATGAAAACTTGGAGGTTGTGGACAGCTTCACCTACTTGGGATCCAAGGTCTCCAATACACTGTCCATTGAAGAAGAAATAAACAGCAGAATTGGCAAGGCAGCCGCAACAATGGCTAAACTAAATAAGCGGGTCTGGCAAAACACCAAGCTAACGGAGAAAACCAAACTGTGCGTCTATCGAGCCTGTGTCATCAGTACACTACTATATGGGAGCGAGACATGGACCACTTATACATCACAAGAGCGTAAGATTAACAGCTTCCATTTGAGATGCCTTCGCCGCATCCTTGGTATTAAATGGCAAGAAAAAGTGCCTAATAGTGAGGTCCTAACGCGTGCCAATACCCAAAGCATGTTCTCAATTCTTAGTGAAAGACGCCTGAGGTGGCTAGGACATGTCAAAAGAATGAGCCCCGGCCGCATCCCGAAGGACCTCCTATATGGTGAACTTGCTTCAGGAAAGAGGAAAACAGGTCGCCCAAGCTTGCGATTTAAAGATGTCTGTCAAAGGGACATGAAAGCAGCCAAAATACATACAAGTGACTGGGAGTGTAAGGCAGAAGACCGATCTACGTGGCGCACAGTTGTCAAAGAGGGCGTCATAGTAGCCGAGGAGCGAAGAATGGAGGAGGCTGCAGACAGAAGAGCTAGGAGAAAGGCCAAAAATTTTGAAAGCACAGAACTCGTGTGTAAAAACTGTGGCAAAGACTGTCACTCAAGGATAGGACTGCACAGCCACTCGAGAAAATGCAACCCAACCCAACGGTGATGCACCATCGTCTCACGAGACGGAAGGATGCCTGAATTATAAAAAGTTACTTAATTATAACTAGTTACTTAATTTTTAAAATTCAGTTAAAGATAAAAAGTTGTATAATTTTAAGCGACATTTTATTTATTTCAGGAGTTTGTCTTCAATGATCCATTGAAGCAGATAATATTATTTACTTCTTACCAGGGCTGTTAATGTTATTTTAAAAAACCTGCCCGGGTACCCGACACAATTTTGAACGTGTCCTCAGGCGAGTTCATGACAGCTATACAATGCAACATAGCCATCATCCATGGACATCATTTCACACATTATCCAACGGCACTAATAAAATACTATTGTGAACGTGAATGTATCACTGAAGAACAAGAAATTATCAAAAGATGGACCGAATACTGTTCGCAGCTGTACAATGATGACTCCAGAGGCGATGCATCAGAACTCCACTGCCCGACGTCAACTGACACAGACATGCATTCTATTCTCCGTGACGAGGTGGAGCTGGCTGTGCGAAAACTGAAAAAGGGGAAATCGGCTGGAGCAGACAACATCCCAGGTGAACTGATACAGGCAGAAGGTAATAAACATTAATAAACAGTAATAAACATTCTAACCAACATGTGCAACAAGATCTGGCAGACAGGAGAATGACCAACACCCTGGACTCAATCGCTGGTTACAACGCTCCTAAAGAAGGGTAATCTACAGTTGTGTAAGAACTACAGTACAATCAGCCTGATTAGTCACGCCAGCAAAGTCATGCTCATGGTAATACTAAACAGACTGAAACCACAAGCAGAGCAGATCATTGTAGAAGAACAGGCAGGCTTCAGAGCAGGAAGGAGCACAGCAGTGCAAATCTTTAACCTGCGAGTGCTCTGTGAAAAACATCTGCAACACCAGAGAGACCTCTTTCATGTCTTCATAGACTTTAAAAAGGCGTTCGACAGAGTGTGGCATGCGGCACTGTGGGCAAGTATGCACAAATTCAACATTGATGCTAACCTCATTGCATTGATCAAGAACCTGTACAACAGAGCAACCAGCGCAGTATTCTACAACAGCAAGCTGGGAGATTGGTTCAAGACCACTGTTGGTGTCAGACAAGGGTGTTTACTCTCCCCCATCCTCTTCAACCTCTTCCTTGAAAGAATTATGACAGATGTGCTAGAAAACCATGTCGGAACGGTCAGCATCGGAGGGAGAACTATAACTAACCTACGCTTCGCCGATGACATAGACGGCCTAGCTGGCAGCGAGGACGAACTAAAAGAATTCCTTGCAAAGCTAGAGAAGACATCAAAGGCCTATGGCATGGAAATCAATGCAGAAAAGACCAAGGTCATGGCAAACAGTAAATTCACAAATGAGATTCGGATAAACGGGCAAAATCTCGAGGAGGTCCCTACCTTTAAATATTTAGGGGCTATAATACCCGATGAAGGCTCAAAGCCAGAAATTCTTGCCAGCATGGCCCAAACAACTGCAGCAATAAGCAAACTAAAACACATCTGGCAAAGCAAGGAACTCTCCGTGAGATCAAAGATTCGACTAATGCGCTCTCTGGCGATGTCAGTCTTCCTGTATGGTTGTGAGGCTTGGACGCTCACCGCAGACCTCCAAAGAAGAATTAATGCGCTAGAGATGAGATTTTTCGAAAGGTACTAAACATCTCGTACACAGCGCACATCACGAACGAAACGGTCCGCGATAAAATAAGTGCTGTCATTGGCCCTTACGAGGACCTTCTCACCTCAATTAGAAAGAGGAAATTATGATGGTACAGACAACACGTGACAAGATCTCGAGGTCTCTCAAAGACCATATTGCAAAGCACAGTCCAGGGAAGAAGAAAGAGAGGCAGACCAAGAAAGAGATGGGAGGACGATATCAAAGAGTGGACCAGCTTGTCAATTAGCGACTCCCAGAAGGCAGCTCAGGACCGTGACACATGGCATGAGATAGTGTGCAGCTCAAAATGGTGCCCCAACGACCCAGCGTCGGGTTAAGGGACAAACAGAAAGAGAACAGAAACAGAAATAATTCTAATTTATAACTACAACACAAAGATAACTTAATACAACCCTCAGATAGACATAAGGATAAAAACACATTTCTTATTCCATATGCAAGAACAAACACATGCTAGTTTTCTTTCTTCCCGCCCTCAATTCGGGCGTGGAATAGGTTGCCTGAAGAAACCAGAAAAGCCAAATTTATCATCATTTAAAACTCTAATAAGAATGCGGGACGAAACACAAACGATTTATAAACGTATAACGCAATAATCTTCTGTATAGAAGAAGCGCCTGTAACAGGTAATATAAGATAATATATAAACGCAATTTTTCCCATAACGAAATTGCGTTTAAAAAAAGTTTATTCAAATACTTTGTAGTTTGTCGAGACCATTTTTAATTTCCTGTTGACAGATAACTTAAGTGTTTTCGTTTTTAAATCATTTATATTAACTTGTGGTGTCTGAGCCCGTGCAACCGACAGACCGCGCGTGCATGCTTGCATGCCGTAAAAACTTTGAATCGATTTGTAACCCACTTTCTCGTAAACTAGCGAGCTGACATTTTGCAGGCAGACTCATGCCAATGATAAAAATGATGTATCAAAATTTCAGAATGATCGAATGGACAGTCATTTAATTATATAATTTTTAAATTATTTTATTGATCTCTTTATATCATTTTAATTTTTTTTAGATAGAGTGTTGTGGTGCGTACTATGTTCAACAACCTTTCCTGTCGCGCAATTAGTGCGCATTATATTGTCAATACATTTTAAAAAGATATTCACGATTGGTGAGCATTATATTAAAAATGTTTTACGAGACAAGACTAGAATTTCGTATTTTCGGATTATTTTGCCCTGCGTATTAGATTTATAATGAACACCCTCATAGCTATGTCTCGTATATAAAGGATTTAGAGTTAAAAAAACTTGTTTGTTTACGTTTTCTTTTAAAATTTAAACGTATTTCGCTGCAATATTTCCAACGAAAGGTTTTAATTTGATTAATAGGTTTGGAGCCGCTATATGCACACAAAAGAGCCGCACTTAAGCCACCTTTGGTATATACATTTCTGAGACATTTTTACGGGTACCCGAGCTTAATTTTACTACCCGGGTAATTGCACGTTAATGAGTTCACTGGTTCCTGGGTACCCGATGACTGGCCTACTTCTTACTCGTTCTAATGGGAACAAAAGTTTGTGTATATAAATGATAAATTTATTTAACTATTTGTTTACTTATAGTGAGGTCTGGAAATGAGGTTGTTGTTTTTTTTAAAGACTCTATTTATTTTTACAATTTAATTGACACATTTTTATTTTGGAATCATCCAATTATTTTCCTTTTTTTAAAAAAAAAACAAAAAAAACGATGTTTGTTTAAATGTCCCGGTTAAAAATCCAAAACTTTGGACAGGGCAAATTATCTGCTATATCCACCCTTTTTACTTTTGAAACAGACTCAAATGCCGTGATGATGAGATAAGAGTGTAGCACCCACTTGGTTGACGACATCTTAGATGACGTGGGTCAACTCGAAAGACAAGGGAAGTAAGGTGACAGTGCAGTGGGCCCCGAGCCACGTGAATGTTGACGGCAATGAGAAAGCAGACTGCCAGGCAGTAACCGGGACAGCCCAGCCCCCAACCAGACATCCCAGTCACTCATCTCCGGGCAAATACCTGGCTAATGGACCCCTTCAGGAACAAGTGGTACCAGGAGTGGCTTGACAATAGGACTGCCGGGGGGGGGGGGGGGGGGGTATTTGCTAACATGCCCAGGCCATGTCGATCAGACCAGTGGTGGAGTTTGAGTCGCAAACATCAGAGTTTATTGACTCATGTGAACAGAGCACTGCCCAACTAACTCATATTTCAACAGGCTAGACCATAACAGGGACACGAACTGCCGTCATTGCAACCTAGGCTCTGAAACAGTACTACACCTGTTTACTTCGTGTCCCGCGCTAGACATATCCGGGGTGGGTAGGAAGGCAAAAGAGTCTCACGTGACAGTGTTGTATGGCACTGTTTATTAGTTGAAGCCAGGGGTGGATTAAGACTGCACGGGGCCCCGGGCTGCAATCAAACGGGGGCCCTATCCTTCCAGCATACTTAAAACAAAATGATTGTTCACAGCTAATATATGACGTTAACTAAATATTAATAATGAAAAAAAAATGAACACGAAGAAATAACGGTTGTAAGTGTTCGCGGTATGTTATAATTGAGTGTGAAAAAAAAAACTATTTTCCGTTGCTGGGAATAGAACCCGACACCGCTTGCATCACGAGCCTGTACTGTCTCCACACGGCCAGCGGAGCTTCTCCAACTGATAAATTTTAAAAATATAAACTATATTTTATATTATGCGAAGTGAGCCAATTAAAGTTTTTCGTTTATTAAGTACTATCATGTCTGAATCGTGATCAGTTGTATGGATAATATTTATAAATGTATTTAATTTATTATATTTTCAAGGGTTGGTGCAAACATTTGTACACTTTTAATATAAAATATAAAAAGTTTGGGGGCCCCAACTGTTGGGGGCCCCTGGCTTAAGCCCGTTCAGCCCCCCCTTAATCCGCCATAGGATGAAGCAGGTTGCCCAGGTATAAGCCAAGACCTTAAGAGACTAAGTCTCAGATCTAAAGAATATATAGAAGATGAGAGTGTAGAGAAAAACATTAAATATATATATATATATATATATATATATATAGAGAGAGAGAGAGAGAGAGAGAGAGAGAGACGAACTAAGTCATGAGTAGAAGGAACATCTTTCATTTGTCATCGCTTCGTTATGTTATACCAAAAGTAATCATAAATATGAAAATAGTTTTTAATAAAAAAAAGATCATCAATCGAAACTTTAGATGATCCCAGAACATAGGCTACAGTACATTTGGTTTTTGTTGAGATCAGTCAGTTTTATATCATAAAATCACTCTCAGTCGCCATGGTAACCCGATGAAGTCCCACTATCGTCTTTATCGCTTCCTGCTCGCCTCTACTAGAGTTACTACCCCTGGCGGACAGGACGTTTGGTGACGTAACAAGGACCCCAGGGAGGATTTGACCAGAAAATATGGCGAGATTAACTTCGATGAGAAAAAACAATTGTCCTTAATCGTTCACCGCTGCATTTTCTTCAAAGACATAGACCAAAATTAAGCTCTAAAATCTGAAGCTTATCTTTGGATATATGCGCCAGGAGCTGTTTATTTTACCAACTGAACTAATGTGAAAGTTTCCATAAATGTTGGACAAATTTCTATCTTGATGTATTGCTTACAAAAGCATAATATTAACATAGGATTTCAATAAGTATCACTCCTTCCAATAAATTTATCTCCTCTAAACGCCATGAGTTATTGAAACAAATATTTCTATTTTGAGTTCATATTTTATCGTCTTTTGTAACATGAAAGGTGTTGTGAGAATAAATCAAAAAGTTTCTTGCTATCACTCGTTTCAGTTTTGTTCTCCCTTTAAAAAAAAAAATGTGTGAAATTTTCTCTATGAAACGTTACCACGACATATTTTGTCCGAATTAATATTTCATGGCAAGGGAGGATATTCGGTTGTTAGGTTGCTCTGCTCTTCGGAGTTATCCATCTTTAATGGCCAGCAGGCTATTATCACTGTTACTGTAAACCATATTCTGGAGCTAAAGTTGGCATGTTTGAATTATTCAGTGTATATTGTGTTTTTCAAAAGGAAAGTTTCCATTTCATAACTAGCTGAGATTTGTAACCTTTAATAATTTGTTGCTTCACTCCCCAGCAACCTGAGCATCAAATGTGACGAAATTTAGAACTTGGTAACTGCGTTGTCCAGGTTTTTGGTGCAAAAAATTCACGTCCTCGCGTTAATGAAAATCAAACAAATTCTTTGGATGTCTAATAGACTGACATTAGAATGTACGAAGTACACACACATATTTAGATGTCTAGTAGACTGACATTAGAATGTAGAAGTTAGTACATGTAAATATTTAGATGTCTAGTAGACTGACATTAGAATGTAGAAGTTAGTACATGTACATATTTAGATGTCTAGTAGACTGACATTAGAATGTAGAAGTTAATACATGTAAATATTTAGATGTCTAGTAGACTGACATTAGAATGTAGAAGTTAGTACATGTACATATTTAGATGTCTAGTAGACTGACATTAGAATGTAGAAGTTAGTACATGTAAATATTTAGATGTCTAGTAGACTTACATTAGAATGTAGAATTTAGTACATGTACATATTTAGATGTCTAGTAGACTGACATTAGAATGTAGAAGTTAGTACGCATAAATATTTAGATGTCTAGTAGACAGACATTAGAATGTAGAATTTAGTACATGTACATATTTAGATGTCTAGTAGACTGACATTAGAATGTAGAAGTTAGTACGCATAAATATTTAGATGTCTAGTAGACTGACATTAGAATGTAGTAGTTATTACATAAATATTTAGATGTCTAGTAGACTGACATTAGAGTGTACGAAGTTAGTACATGTACATATTTAGATGTCTAGTAGACTGACATTAGAATGTACGAAGTTAGTACACATAAATCTTTTCTAAAAAAACGTTTCTCAAACATTTGTTATAGAAATATATGAAAGTAGATCTATATAACATCTCCTTTAAGTGAAAAGAAAGTAGTCGGAAAAAATATCACGCACATACAGATTTTTTAGTTATTAAACCAAAATTTTTAATGAATCACTTGTTGATAACCCTGATTTACTTTAATCTGACTGACATCAGGTGTTTAAACACGTGTTGATAAACCCGATTCACTTTGATCTGACACACATCAGGTGTTTAAACACGTGTTAATGACCCTGACTCACTTTAATCTGACTGACATCAGGTGTTTAAACACGTGTTGATAAACCCGATTCACTTTGATCTGACAGACATCAGGTGTTTAAACACGTGTTGATAAACCCGATTCACTTTAATCTGACACACATCAGGTGTTTAAACACGTGTTAATGACCCTAACTCACTTTAATCTGACTGACATCAGGTGTTTAAACACGTGTTAATGACACTGATTCACTTTAATCTGGCTGACATCAGGTGTTTAAACACGTGTTAATGACCCTGACTCACTTTAATCTGGCTGACATCAGGTGTTTAAACACGTGTTGATAAACCCGATTCACTTTGATCTGACAGACATCAGGTGTTTAAACATGTGTTGATAAACCAGATTCACTTTGATCTGACAGACATCAGGTAATTAAACACGTGTTGATAAACCAGATTCACTTTAATCTGACAGACATCAGGTGTTTAAACACGTGTTGATAAACCCGATTCACTTTAATCTGACAGACATCAGGTGTTTAAACACGTGTTGATAAACCCGATTCACTTTAATCTGACACACATCAGGTGTTTAAACACGTGTTGATAAACCCGATTAACTTAAACTGACACACATCAGGTGTTTAAACACGTGTTGATAAACCCGATTAACTTAAACTGACGCACATCAGGTGTTTAAACACGTGTTGATAAAGCAGATTCACTTTGATCTGACACACATCAGGTGTTTAAACACGTGTTGATAAACCCGATTCACTTTAAACTGACAGACATCAGGTGTTTAAACACGTGTTGATAAACCCGATTCACTTTGATCTGACACACATCAGGTGTTTAAACACGTGTTAATGACCCTGACTCACTTTAATCTGGCAGACATCAGGTGTTTAAACACGTGTTGATAAACCCGATTCACTTTAATCTGACTGACATCATGTGTTTAAACACGTGTTGATAAACCCGATTCACTTTAATCTGACACACATCAGGTGTTTAAACACGTGTTGATAAACCCGATTCACTTTAAACTGACACACATCAGGTGTTTAAACACGTGTTGATAAACCCGATTCACTTTAATCTGACTGACATCATGTGTTTAAACACGTGTTGATAAACCCGATTCACTTTAATCTGACACACATCAGGTGTTAAAACACGTGTTGATAAACCCGATTAACTTAAACTGACACACATCAGGTGTTTAAACACGTGTTGATAAACCAGATTCACTTTAATCTGACACACATCAGGTGTTTAAACACGTGTTGATAAACCCGATTCACTTTGATCTGACACACATCAGGTGTTTAAACACGTGTTGATAAACCCGATTCACTTTGATCTGACACACATCGGGTGTTTAAACACGTGTTGATAAACCCGATTCACTTTGATCTGACAGACATCAGATGTTAAAACACGTGTTGATTAACCCGATTCACTTTAATCTGACTGACATCAGGTGTTTAAACACGTGTTGATAAACCCGATTCACTTTAAACTGACACACATCAGGTGCTGAAATTTGATTTGAGATAAACAGTATATTCTGAATCTTTTTGTATTCAGTTTTTAAAAAAAATAATAAATTTCGAAAGAATTTTTTAGGCATGGGATTGGAAGTGATGAAGATTCAACGAGTAAAATAACATTAAACTTCAACCAGAGAACAAACATACTCATCTAGTTGCCGGCTTTGTGTTTTGTATCGAGATATGAACACTGGCTTTATACCTGCGCTCAACCACCGTTTATTATCATTTATGATAAAGTTTAATTTCGGTGCTTGTTTGTTTTTTTAGTCTTTCCTTTTCTAAAATCATTTTAAGAGTAGAATCTAAGTCTAAAAATGAAACTTATTATTTTAGAATTTTTACTATTAAAAGGAATATTAATGCTCCAGAAACTTCTAGGCGACAGAGAAAAGGAAGGGGAAAAGAATTTCTTTGACTAGTTTTAAATAAAAACATGTTCTGGTATGACGATGTTTACAGTTAACTTCTCGTCCTCTTGACGATGTTTAGAGTTAACTTCTCGTCCTCTTGACGATGTTTAGAGTTAACTTCTCGTCCTCTTGACGATGTTTAGAGTTAACGTCTCGTCCTCTTGACGATGTTTAGAGTTAACTTCTCGTCCTCTTGACGATGTTATTATAGATCGTAGACATCGATGCTAAATGGCTGTCCGTCTTTTTATGTGTTTGTCTACAAGCAGGCTTGTCCATGGGAATGTTTTTCCCATCGGATTCCCATGGGAAACGTCCCATGGGATGTGATGGGATTGGACAGGCATAAATTGCCATGGGATGGGATGGGACAGAAAAAATGCCCCATGGTCAGGCCTGTGTCTATAAGCGTCGGTTATCTGCGTCCTTCTAGGTGCGTCTGCTTTTTTGAATCTATAAAATGTGATATGTGACGAAACTGTGACGTCATCATGACGTAATGTGTCTGCACCAAGACATGTCATCATGTCCATAACGATGATCTCACTTTGATGCAATGTGTCCAGACAGCTGTGTCAACAAGTTCTCATACATCACTCTCTAAATGTTTGACATTTTACTAACGATTCTAGAAAATAATATTCTATTGTCAACAACCCAAAAAAAAGGAATACTCTCAAACCGAGAATTGACTCAGCATAACGTCTAGGAGGTTTTTAAATTCAACACAAAAATATATAGTTATAAATTCCTTTTCATGTGAGATCGTATTGAATAGAGAGATCATAGCTCACCAACCAGACACAATTTATTATAATGTAAACTCCATTTCAAAGAATTGTTGTATTATGTTATTCATTCTATGTTTTTATGTCAATGAGTTTTCCCATAAATGTTTTGACATGGATCGTTTTCTGTCACAATCGTGAACGATAGAGTTCCAAAGTCTTGTGAGAAATGTTAGATTCAAGGAACAGTATCTTTCAATTGAACCAGACATATCATAACATTGACATAGAAAGAGACGTCATGGGTGCTTATTCGGGTGTGATACATTTATGACTCTATAATAATTTACAGAGCCCTTATAATTTAGAGAATTTTGAATTATTTTCTGACATAGTTTTTTTCCACACGAATCGTCTGAACTACATTTAACACGTAATAAAAAGAGAAGCATTGTTTTATGGACTGGTCTTTAAAATCCGGAGTCTAAATTATTGTAATTTAAAATGTTTAAAAGAAAATTTCAAAATATCTTTTGATTAAAACGTAATTCAAGTCCTTTAAAAAAAAATAACTTCTCTAGGAAATGAATTCAAACAATTATCAGTAATACAAATGTAATTCTTTAAAATCACATTCAGCTAAGCAGCAACTCTAATGATAATGATTTTTTTTTAATTTTAATTTAAATATATATTTACTAGCCGACCCGTGTCGTAGCATACGCCACTAATAATTTAGTGACGGTTGTCATTTTATGAAAGTAGTTGTCGAGGAGAGTGTGTGACTACTTTTCTGTCATTGAGCACAACGGAGAGCACGAAGGTATTATGCCAAAGTCGAGAAACAAAGCTTACAGCCGTGTTGCGAAGTCGTGTTTAAATAGAAAGTGGGAAATGAACGGGCACAAACACAAACATTTTTAAAATTTAAAAAAAGTAATGTCATAGCTGGGGCTTGAACCTACGACCTTCCACGTGTTAGCCGAATGTAATAACCACTAAACTACGAAATACATGTTCTCAAAGAAGAAAATAATTGATCTCAATTAAACGCATTGTTGATCTCAATGGCCCCAACCCTGTGCACTACCTTTTCTTGCGAGCTGATTGGACGGTGGGGTTAGACAGCTTGGTGTCCGACATGGTTGACCCATGAGGAGAATTATATATTTATATATA
>MUZC01003544.1:163659-175101 GCA_002072015.1 Radix auricularia | reverse complement strand
AGTTACTCATATTGTGGCTGTACATGTGGGACAGGATGAAAGTTACTCATATTGTGGCTGTACATGTGGGACAGGATGAAAGTTACTCATATTGTGGCTGTACGTGTGGGGAAGGATGAAAGCAACGACAGCGACTTCTCTAAACTGGCAGAACCATCAATAAACACCTCCATGGGGGCTTCTTCATCCCTCCTCCATTGCCTGAAGTGGTAGCCACTTTCCGTGCTACCTTTCATCACTTCTCTGTTTGAAGGGTAGCCACTTTCCTTTCTGCCTTTCATCACTTCCGTGCCGATCAGTGCCGATCAGTGCCGATCAGTGCCGATACGATTAGGCTCTGCGTCAATTTTTTTTATTATGACATTAACTATTTCCTCTTCTTGGTGTGTGTGTTTGTTCGGACTTTTCAATCTTACCAATGTGATGCATTCAGCCTCCCGTCCTACGCCATTTACTGTGAATTTGATAACATGAGCGTTCCTGTCCTTACACTAGTATCATGCCAAAGTTGTTCTAATTAAATTTTCTATTCTCATTGATAGCAGCTCCACTTTGTAATAAAACCAACATGAGATGAGGGATTGTTTCTAAAAATGCCACATCAAAATCACAGGATCTAATTTTGGATTACTTTAACCTTTTCCTGTGATCTTTTCCTGGCAGAGTTATAGTCGGCCATTTTGAATAAATGTTCAAAACTCGGAATAGGGCCCTTACTCTGAGTTGACTGTGCGAACGTTATGGTTGCTCCTTTTTGACCCGGTTGAGCGTGTGGTAGCCTGTGTGGTTGGGTCTTATACAAAATAGTGCATGTGGAAATTTTAAAAATCCTATTTGACATTCAAATTAACTGGTTCCTGCCCTCTATGACACCAAACAATATAAGACAAAATGACCCAATGCCTTCATCTTCATCACATATTGATAGAATGCAAGTCATTGTTGCAACAGGTGAGGCAGAGCATCACTCACTCTGGTTAGTATTAGAAACCAAAATGACAAAAATTAGATTTTAAAAAGACAACTCGTAAAAAAACAACGTTTTTTTTTTGTTTGTTTTTTACTATAAATCCCTTATTTATGAGACAGAACTAAAAGTATTGATTATATTCAAAATAAAATTCACCACTCGACAAATATTTACAGACTGAACGTGAATGAACTCCCAAATGTACTAAAATGGGGACGGGTGGGGGTGGGGGTGTGGTCACCGATGGTTGTAGTGAATTCCAGAAAACACCTGTATGTCAACAACGACGGCTACCATACATTTATATAGAAATAAACTAAAAGTGTATTAGTTAATTACTTACATTCGATCGATCTTAAGTTTTGATACAATGCATTGTTCGGTGACACGAGTCCATGTGCAAACTTTCAGCTCAATAGCATTAACTGAAAGTGGGTCATTTTTTACTTTTGTTTTTCCGCCGGACCAAGGAAGAGACGACAGTGAAGTTCATCTAAGGGATTTAATTAAACAACCAGTAAAAACAAATTTTGTGACTATAAATCCTTTATGTATGAGACAGAACTTCAAGAAGCGGCCATCTGGGCATCCAGGACACTATGTCGAAAACGCCCCCCCCCCCCACTAAGTTGACCTCCCAAGGGAGGGGTGCAATTTTCCCTACTTCGACTCGCTATCACTTCGGCGCCACCCCTGCAAAGCTTACGAGTCTCAGTGGTTTGGACCGCCGCAATGCGGGGAATCATCACTGCCCTACCTAGGTTTTAACCCCCACTGGAAGGTTTCCTCAAAGCTGGCGTCCAATGCGTTCTTAGCGGTACCTTTTGCTAATCCGCACTGGCGCTCCTGGCCATAAACCGGCACCGCTCAGTGGCGTTGCTAGTTAATTGAGGGGGACAAAACGGTCGCTTCGGAGTAACCCGACCCTCAACGGGTAATTTGGTTTTCATCATCGGCATTGCATCTAAATGCTTTGCCTAATATCCGTACAGCGACTGTAATCATATGTGACTAGCACCTAACACCTAACATCGGACTTCGGCATGCCATGACAGGAGCTGTCTGTTTCAGATCGTGGTCTGCTCCACGACCCTACTCGTCTGTCGGGTCGCGTAGCGGTCACCCCTTCTCGACAGAGACAGAACTAAAAATATTGATTACATTTAAAACAAACATTTACAGACTGAAAGGGACTTAACTACAAAATGCTCTCAAATGGGGACGGGTGGGGGGTGGGGCTATGGTCACCGATCCTCTGAGTGAACTCAGCAAACTCGTGGATGTAAACAACAACAAACGGGTGATATACATTTATGTAAAAAAAATAAACTAAAAAGTGGATTCATTTAATTACGGTACATTCGATCGATCACAAATTTTGATACAATGCATTGTTAGTTGACACGGGTCTATGTGCAAAATTTCAGCTCGATAGCATGACGGAAAAGTAGGTAATTTTTTTCTTTTTGTTTGTCCGCCGTACCGTACGGACGGACCAAGAGACGACGGTCAAGTTAATATAAGGGAGTTAAATTACACAACCCGTAAAAACAAAGTTTTTGACTATAACGTTTTTTTGTATATGAGACAGAACTTTAACTATTGATTAAATTAAAAAATAATATGCACTGCGCAACAAACATTTTATAGACTGAACGTGACTGAACTATCCTTGCCGTAAAAATTGGGGGTGGGCGAAGCGGGCTGTCGACTGAACTCCAGAACTCGTAGAGGTGAACAATAGCAGACGGCCAACATTGAGTTTCATAGAGATAGAGTAAAAGTGCATTAATTTTATTACGTACTTGCGATCTGGCTGAAATTTTGACACAATGCATTGTGAGGTGACACGAGTCTATGTGCAAAAAAATTTCAGCTCGGTAGCATCACGGGAAGTGGGTCATTTTTTTAAAAACTTTTTTTTCCGCCAATCCCGACGGACGGACGAACAGAGAGACAATAGGTGAATTTAATATAAGGGATTTAAAAAGAAATTAATGTAAGTAACCATTGCCTTACATGCCAAAGATTCAAATACAATAGTTTCGTTTCTACATTTCTTTTTTCACTGTGCGAAGAAACACGGGTTTCAAATTATTTGATTATTTGATTTGTTTTCCCATTTTTTCGTCCAACAAAAGTTTTTGCGCTTTTGGAAACCGTTCTATCATCCCTCCTTACGCTCCGACTCTTAATACATGACGGATTTTGACGGAGAAAATTGTGTTGGAACTAGGGGCGGATTAAGACTGCACGGGGCTCCTTGTCTGCAATCAAACGGGGACCCTATCTATCCAGCGTCCCTTAAAATAAAATGATTGATAGCAGCTAATATAAGACTGTAACTAAATATTTATCATGAAAAAAAACAACAACAACATGAAGAAATAACGTTTTAAGTGTTCGCTGGTATGTTACAATTGAGAGTGAAAAGAAAAATTTAAAAACTATATTCCACCTCTGGGAATCGATCCAGACATCGCTTGTATGACAAGCCTATACTCTTCCACACAGCGGCAGAGTTTATCAAAATTGAGAAATTTTAAAAATATAAATCATATTTTATTATATGGTCTCTTAGTGAACCAATCAAATCAAGTTTATCGATTATTAAGACAATCGGGTCTGAATAGAGATCTGTTTAATAGAGAAGATTTATTAATTTTAATTTATTTAAATTATTATATTTTCAAAGGTGCGTGCAAACATTTGTAAACTTTTATTATAAAATATAAAAAGTTTGGGGGCCCCAAAACCCTCGGATGCCTCTGGCTATAGCCCATTCATTCCCCCCCCCCTTAATCCGCCATAGGTTGGAACCTTGGCTTGTATTTTTGTCTTGATACCATTACCATTTTAGTTTGTAAAAGTATTTTACCCCCAAAAATGTAAGAATTTCTAAATTATATTAAAATCTAAAAAAAATATATAGAACTTTCAAAATCTGTAACAAAAAGTTTGTATTTAGGCATAATTTACCTTAATGTTCTAGGCATATGTCCCACAATTTTTAAAATATTATTTCATTAAATATTTTAGATTTAAGCGATGCTGATCAAAATCTGCACACATTTTCAGAACCTGTTAAGTGCAGCTTGAAATATATATACAAACCATTTAATTTTTTTTTTCAGCAGTATTGTACATTGTAATTTAAAACTTATAAAAGATGAGTACGTATTTCGAGTTGTTAAACATAGAAAAGAGTTTAAGTAAACAGAGCTTTAGTTTTACGGACTCCAGAGAGTTCCTTAACTTTTTTTTTTGTTGAAATTTATTGAAATATTTCAGTACCTACAGACGTGATCTAATCGTGTTTATAGTCCTACACATAAATCAAGATTTGACACCAAACCTCATAACTCCGAGTCCCAAGTGCCCGTAAACGCGTGTTACCCTGGGCCTGAGACAGGGGCGTCTCCCTGTGTGGCTCTGATAATCGCCAGCCAGTGGACACCCGTCAGAAGTAGGTGACATTCACAAGGTTCCCATGGGACCCCCCGTAAAGTGTCCTGCCCAGCTCACTGCCAACGTGGCTCCCAACAACTGTTGTCGTGGGACGTCAGCGGCGGCAAATCTCTAACAACCGGGGCCGACTCCCACAACAAGTGCTGGTCAAGTCGAGGCTGGTGACGTAGTGAGGGCTATAAGTAGCTGGACGCCAGGAGTCTGGCGTGGTGAGAGAATAGGATCCTGAAAGGGTTTGTTCCGTGTCCTATGTTCTGATTTTTTAAAGTGTGGTCTACGTTTACACTGTTTGTTTCTTAGTTTATATCCACAAGTAACCGAAGCTTTTCAGACAAGTTTAGTCAATAAATGTAATCTGCCAAGTAACAGTGTGATTAAACTGTGAGAATATTTTTATGAAAATTACAAAATGCCCGCATACAGATCATTACTCTGTATATAAGTATAAAACTATAAACTTGTTGTTAGATTTTAATTCTTGTCTTAAGGGAATAAATCTAGTTTTATTCAAATGTTTAATTCCTACATGGCGATTTCCGTTATTTTCAAGAAAGAATGTATTTCTAGAATTAAACATGAATGACCATAGTTATAGAAAGTCTGTGACTATAAGAATTAAACATGAACGACCGTAGTTATAGAAAGTCTGTGACTATAAGAATTAAACATGAATGACCATAGTTATAGAAAGTCTGTGACTATAAGAATTAAACATGAATGACCATAGTTATAGAAAGTCTGTGAGTAGAAAGTTGAATTAAAAATTGAGAAGACAGATACTTTAAACCAATGGCCGGAATCTGTGGTGTCTTAATTAAGCCAAATAAACGGCATTTGTAGTGTTCAACATTAATTATTCACATAACTGAATTACAAATCTTTAAAGTGTTACCTAGCTTTACATAGTGTTACCTAGTGATATTTTGGGTTACCTAAAGTTACCTAGTGATATTTTGGGTTACGTAATGTTACCTAGTGATATTTTGGGTTACGTAATGTTACCTAGTGATATTTTGGGTTACCTAATGTTACCTAGTGATATTTTGGGTTACGTAATGTTACCCAGTGATATTTTGGGTTACGTAATGTTACATTGTGATATTTTGGGTTACCTAATGTTACATTGTGATATTTTGGGTTACCTAATGTTACCTAGTGATATTTTGGGTTACCTAATGTTACCTAGTGATATTTTGGGTTACCTATTGTTACCTAGTGATATTTTGGGTTACCTATTGTTACCTAGTGATATTTTGGGTTACCTAATGTTATCTAGTGTTAACGGAACACTAAATATGTCCATTATTATTTTCCAACCAGCACACAATAGCGTAGAGTCAAAACGGTGACACGTGTCTCACACTGACCACTGTTGGTGGTCATTATTATGTTGAAAACTTAAAACATTTGACTCAATATTCAGATAAGAATGCTGTATTGTCTTAGATTTTGTGCCTAGATAGGTTATCTCCCATATTGCTGTATTGGCTTAGGTTTTGTGCCTAGATAGGTTATCTCCCATATTGCTGTATTGGCTTAGGTTTTGTGCCTAGATAGGTTATCTCCCATATTGCTGTATTATCTTAGATTTTGTACCTAGATAGGTTATCTCCCCATTTCTGAAATGCCCTCCTAGTTGAACGTACTTCAGTGAATTATCTATTTTATAAGGGACAATGATTGTATAGTCGCTTCACCGGAAATCCGCATACTTTCGAGCAACCTCTGCCATCCCATACCAGGCTTCTCGACTGTCACACTGATGGTCACGAGTTCGAATCCACACGAAAGTGAGGATTTGTTCTCGGGGCCTGAGGAGTCCCCGAGTCACCCAGCTCCGAATGGGTACCTAACTAGACAATAGTTAGGCGGCTGGGGTAATGCGTGGAACCCCTATAGCCGTGGCCTGTGACCGCTGCATCACTTGCCAACAGATCATCTCTCATGGTCTGTGGACGCAATTATCTTCTGCATAGAAGGAGCGTCTGTATATCTTATATATATATATAAGATATTATGTTCTAAACCCGAATTGCACATTGAAGATTTGATTTGAAGAATACTGTGTATTTGTTTGAAGATTATTTAGATTATTTACTGTTAGGACTGCACTATTTCATCTAATCTATGTTATATTTTCTAATATTGTTTAGTCGAGACAAAATTATCACTTAGCTGATCTATTGCATATTTATGAAGTTAAAGAAAACGTTATACAATTTTGAAATACTCCTTCGGCATTAATGAAACATTAGACAACTAGCAGTTAGTTTATACTATATGACTCAAGAATTTATACATTCCATTATATATTCAATATAATACAGCGGTCCCGTACACTCTTAATAAATCAATATTGCTTTCCCCCCCTCCCCCGGGCCACCCACGCAATTCTCTATTACCAACATCAAAGTGAATACACTCTCATGAATGCAATTCTTTTCTGAACGATCCTTAAATGGAATCCCTTTATTCATGGTAGACAACCAGAATCGCGTGCGAACACATGATAATATGCGGGAACAAAACACAAACACACAAAAAGAAAGAAAGAACGAAAATCTATTCAAAGTCTAAGGAACAACAATAGCTTAAAACTATTTTTCATTTAATCGCTTTGAAATCGAAAAGAAGATACTCGGGCTAAGAGATATTTCAAATAAAACAGGTTTTTTAAAAAAAATCTTTGGGAAGAAACAGTGAGGAGTGGCTATTGAAAATTATGAGAAGTGGCCATTGTAAATTATGAGAAAGAGTTAATGTAAATGGGGAGAAGATGAGCTGTGCTATTGTATTCTGGGAAGCTCTTCGAGAGTCTGTATTTTACATGATGTTAGCGACATATTCGTCCATTTGTGTTACCACTTTCTCGAGTTTTCAGTTCACGTCCGTAGTTAAAAGAACTGGCGCAATTTTTTTTGTTTATAAATATATATTTTTTAAAAACACCACATTTTAAAATGTTTAATTGAATAGAACAATGAATTAAAAAAATTTTACTTGAAAAAAAAACGGGGTTTGCTCTCCAGAACAATAGTCATTAGTAGACACACACGACTTAAATAGACTACTTGTATCCGAGTTAAACAATATCTAATGGAAGTTTGCATTGTCAAAAAACATTTTCAGCGGATTTGGCTTAGAATGGTGATTACCGCTTCTAGTTTAATCATTACTAGTGATTCAATACTAGTTTACCTCTGATGAATTTGTTGATGGTAGTTTTGTTGACATTGGATATCTCTCTACTTCTCAGAGCAAGACCCATAGGTTCAACAGCCAAGTGCTACAAGAATGAAGCTCGGTTGTGTGCAGATTGTTTTATCGGTTGTCATCCTCATCCTCCAGTGCACAGCAGGTAATGCGTGGACTTTATCATGGGCATCATGGGCATCATGGGCATCGTGGGCATCGTGGGCATCATGGGCATCATGGTCATCATGGAAATCGTGGGCCTCATGGGCATCATGGTCATCATGGGAATCGTGGGCCTCATGGGCATCGTGGGCATCATGGGAATCGTGGGCCTCATGGGCATCATGGGCATCAGTTTATTTAATAGACAGTCAAGTTATAAACTAACAAAGTTTATCATGGGCATCATGGGCATCAGTTTATTCAATAGACATTCAAGTTATAAACTAACAAAGTTTATCATGGGCATCATCGGTATCATAGGCATCTTGGGCATCATGGGCATCAGTTTATTCAATAGACAGTCAAGTTATAAACTCACAAACTTTATCATGGGAATCAGTTCATTCAATAGACAGTCAAGTTATAAACGTACACATTTTTATCACATCAAATAATTTGCAGAGTTGATCTTTAAACTATATGAAAATAGTTCATAAGTTATATTACCTAGTTGAAAGTTTATTTTGTAATATTACCAATTAAAAATGTATTCAACTTAGCTACAATTTTTTTTAGATGACCTACATTATTAGTTTTATTTTTATTACCTAAAATATAGTTATATTAGGTACTTAAAAGTTAGTTATATTAGGTACTTAAAAGTTAGTTATATTAGGTACTTAAAAGTTAGTTATATTAGGTACTTAAAAGTTTGTTATATTAGGTACTTAAAAGTTTGTTATATTAGGTACTTAAAAGTTTGTTATATTAGGTACTTAAAAGTTTGTTATATCAGGTACTTAAAAGTTTGTTTCATTACCTACTGTAAAATTTAACCTCTCTTGCATCGATGTAACAAGTGGCGTCAGTACGGGGTGCGGTGGGGGAGGGCCGCCCTGGGTGACAACCTTAGGGGGGTGACACCAGACTGTAAAATTCTATATATTCCCGTTATTTTGCAATGGAAAACTCAGAGGAGTTCTATGGGTTAAGTCGTGAGAGGGGGACACCATGAGCTACCACCCCGGGTGACACCAACCCTAGTGACGCCTCTGAATCTAACAATGTTTTCATTTTATCTTGAAATTGGAAGTCGAAAATTTATTGACATGTTTTAGAAAGTTTTTTAATATTTTAAATTCATTTATAACACCAAAATCAAATTTATTTTATTCAGTGCCCCATAAGTCCTGTCAGTCAAGTATATCTTCTATCAGTTGTTTCAGTCATCACATTTTGTCAAGGTTTATGAAAAAAAATCATTATATCATGTGTTCACCTGTAATAAAGTCATTATATCATGTGTTCACCTGTAATAAAGTCAGCAATTGAAATCTCTAGCAGGAAGAAATTCTGTACACAATCTGAGCGTGAGACTTAGACTGAGGCGTGGCATTCCCAATGTGATCCTAGTGTTTATAGTAAACCAACATGTCCGACATTTTACATGTATTCCCAATGCAATAATATTTGTCGAGGTTCACTTCTTTCTTCTCTTTCTTCTTAACTTCTAGTAGAGCGTAAGGAAATGTTTCTTGACATTCTTGACAAATTCTTACCAAGTTTCTATCAGAAATTAGTAATTCTAGTACCACTCCAACATAGACTGGCCACTTTTTCATTAAAAACCTTAATCGTCTTGTGTTAAACTTGATGGCAATTCAGATAATCTCGATAGATTAAAGTGTTGAAATCAAAGCGACATTTTAATTAAGTAAAAAAATCAAAGGTTTGAAATATTACATAAAAATGGAGAAAAAAACAATCAGCATTTATAAATGAGGTATTAATCTTATTCATTTATAAATTATGTATTAGACTTAATGAATTATTCATTTATAGATTATGCATTAGACTTATGGAATTATACATCTATTTATAATTGTTGTTTTAGACTTAATGAATTATTCACGACTCGCCGCAGAGATCCATTCACCAATGTCTTTACATAGAATATAGAAACAAAAAGAAATGACTTTTTTTTTTATCTTAGCTCTCTTTTGGCGTGCTACTCTAATCGATCTTGACTCCAGCAGTTTCAATGAGTCGACTTTATACAAAGCAAATATTGCAGTTCTTATGTTTCCAGTTTTTGCTTTGACTATTACTATTAATTAATTATTTATCTTTTCAAAGCCTTTTAATGGAGTTATTTGGTTTTGATGTATCTTAATGAGACAAATATCCACTTCAGGAAAAACACAGCAGCGTTGCACTGTATAACATACTAGATACACCCTGCGACGAAGCTTACGCCGCAGACTTGCTCAAGGATAGTGCAAAGAAAGGGAGGAAAGAAAGGACACAAACTACAGCATATATTTATATATATAATTAACCAACGCGAGTATGTACAAACAAGCATGACAAATGACCCTCGATGGGGTCGACCAATCAACGAGCCTCGATGGGGTCGACCAATCAACGAGCCTCGATGGGGTCGACCAATCAACGAGCCTCGATGGGGTCGACCAATCAACGACCCTTGATGGGGTCGACCAATCAACGACCCTCGATGGGGTCGACCAATCAGTTTATGGTTGGCATGTCTCGAGACCAACAATGGTTCTTGCTTTGCGAATGTATCGAGACCAAAAATGCGTCGGTGGTTCACCCCCCCCCAACTGACGTTCGCTCTTGTTGTTGTGATTTCTTCGTGCTTTAGTTTGTGTCCGTTTCCTTTTACCCTCTTTCTTTGTCCTATCCATGAGCAAGTCTGTGGCGTATCTGGTATCTATACTAATAAAAGGGAAAGCCCTCACTCACTCACTGACTGACTGACTGACTGACTCACTGATTCATCACTAATTCTCCAACTTCCCGTGTAGGTACAATCATGAAACATTTGGAAGTTGTTGGATACCCTCTGACTACGAAAATTGGCGAAAAAGAATTTTGAAAATCTAACTCATGTGGGGCCGGGGGCCAAAAAACTTTTTTTGCTTAAATCACTAAATCTCCGACTTTCCGTGTAGGTAGAAGCATGAAACTTTGGGAAGTTGCTGAGTACTTACTGTGGACAAAGTTTGGCAAAAAAGTTTTTTAAAAATATCTCTCAAGTGGGGCCGGGGGCCTAAAAAGATTGTTTCCTTATATGGGCTTTATAAAAATTGAAAATCACCAATTTTCCTATCTCCCGTGTAGCTAGAAGCATAAAACTTTGGGAAGTTGCTGGGTAACCACTAATGACGAAGATTGGCGATGAAGAACTTTTAAAATCTCGCTCATGTGGGGCCGGGGGCCCAAAAACAGTTTTTTCCTTCATCACTAATTCTCCAATTTCCCACGTAGGTAGAAGCATGAAACTTTGGGAAGTTGTTGGGTAACCACTAATGACGAAAATTGGCGATAAAGTTTTTTTAAAAATCTCGCTTTTGTGGGGCCGGGGGCCAAAAAGCTTTTCCCTTATATGTGCTCTATAAAAACTGAAATTCACCAATTTTCCTATTTCCCGAGTAGGTATTCCCGTGTAGGTAGAATCATGAAACTTTGGGAAGTTGTTGGATACCCTCTGACTACGAAAATTGGCGAAAAAGAATTTTGAAAATCTAACTCATGTGGGGCCGGGGGCCCAAAAACTTTTTTTGCTTACATCACTAAATCTCCGACTTCCCGTGTAGGTAGAAGCATGAAACTTTGGGAAGTTG